>JAJLWK010000421.1:0-13074 GCA_030570675.1 Myxozyma neglecta | reverse complement strand
ACATTGAAAGTTGACCGTGAACCTACAGACTTTAGTTCTATTGCTACACCTATGGTGGAAGTGAGCAAACGCAAATCTCAATACGCGGTTCTTGATGAACTAGAAAGTTTTGAAGATCTCACTGCTTACTTTACCTCTGGTCTACTTGAATCATCTACTCCAGCTTCGAAAATACTATCATCCAGCTCACGCATCAAACCCGCCGAAGAAACCCACAAATCGCCTTCTTTGGAGAACAAAGATACTACAAAAAATAGTGCTTCTCGAAAAACACAGAGGGATTATGAAACGCAAAGTTATACCCCAAAATTTACACAAACAATATCCCCTTCAAAGCAAATAAGTTTGGTGGAAGCACTACCGGCAAGTAGAGACAGCTTATTCACGCATGAATCAAAAAACAATAACCAGCTGCATTCATCCCCGCCTCGTCGAAGTTCCCGAAAGGCCGGTCTTACACGAGCACAGAATTCGGACCAATCAAAGAATGCCGAACGACACATCATTAAGATTGAACCGGCGGTAACAAGCAGTAATCGTGCAGTGCTTCCTCGAGTATCTGAACCAGGCTCTTTATCCATCTATACCTCCAGCTCTTCTGCTTCCGAGCCAAACGTCGCTATTACATCTTTGCCGGCAGCTGAACTTTCGAGAGCGTCTAGTCCTATTCACAGCGTTGCACGAAATTCCGCTCCCAGTCCTCCGCTATCTCGAAAATCTAGTATGTCTAGTACATCTGGTTCTATTCAAAGTTTATCTCCTCGAGCACAAAGTCCTACACCTAGTCCTTCTTTATCACGAAAATCCAGCTTGTCCAATGATCCTCAGAGGCCTGCACTAACGCGACAAACAACCCCAATGCATGCAATTGCTCCTATCATGCCTGATACAGCATCTAAACAGATCGTTAGTCAGCCTATTCCTTCTCCTTCTGTGCATTCCGCAAGCCCGTTTCTACAGGCAGTAACGCCACTTGTACCAAGAGCACCTTCCCCTGTTGACAAACGGCCCACGCTAGCTCTGAAACGATCAACTTCATTCAAGGCACCTTTAGCTGTTCCTGAGGTTAAAGAATTTATTGGAAAAGAAATTGCATTACCGAAAGCCATTCCCGTTCCTCGAGCCAAATCACCTTCTGGACGCAATGACTCTGCGCCTTTATTATCTTCTCCACTTCGTGAAGTTACAAATTCTTGGGAACTTGATGCTCCTGAAGTTGATGAAGCTACAGAAAAAGCCAAGGCAGAAGAACAAAAGAAACGGCAATTAGAGCGTGAAAAGAATGAAGAGATAGAACGGGAACGAGCTAAAGAGAAGGCGGAACTTGATGACTTGTTAAGCTTTTGCTCAATTCCTACTATTGAAGATTTTACACCATTTATTCAAGAGCACCGCAAAGCTTGGAATATGGAGAAACTTGGAGAAGCGTCATATTCTGAGGTTTATTCGATGGTGCATAAACATACAAAGCAAAACGTTGTATTGAAAGTCATGCCTTTTGGACGAAAAGATATGGAACAAGCGTCAGTCGGGGACATTTCTAATGAACTCAAAATCTCCAAGATAATGATGGAATTTGCTGGGTTTGTTGACGTCGTGGGAGCTTATGTAGTTAAAGGTACATATCCAGTACAACTTCTTAATTTATGGGACCGCTATGCAAGAGTCAAAACAAGCGAAAACGACAGGCCTGATTTCTATGATGATAATCAGACTTACTGCATAATTATGTTACAGAACGGAGGAACAGATTTAGAGCATTTTGAACTGAAGACTTGGAGAGAAGCAGCTACAGTATTTTGGAGAGTTGCAAAAGCATTGTCAATTGCTGAAAAATCTGTCGAGTTTGAACATCGAGATTTGCATTGGGGAAATATTGTTATTGATAGAAAGAAGTCCGACGTAGCTGATATGATTGAGAAGCTAAGACTTGAAGATACAAATGAGCGTCACGCTGTTAATATTCAAGTCACGATTATCGACTACACCCTCTCAAGAGCTAAATGTGGTGATGAAGGACTGGTTTTTTCAAGCTTAGATGATCCAGCATTATACACAGGACGAGGTAAGCTATACAATATGTTCTATATGTTTTCAATAACTGACACTAGTAGGGGATTACCAATTTGATATTTATCGCTTTTCAAGGAAACTTTTCACTCAACTAGACACATCGGAAGTTGATGAAGCACCAGAAGACTCTCAAAAACAACGACGAAGGTCTGCAAAGGTTACTGCAAAATTTGACTGGTCAGAATACCATCCTCGCACAAATACATTCTGGCTTCATTATCTCGCAGAAAAATTGTTGAACGCTAAGCAACTTGTTGCGCCAAGAGTTAATGTACCGGCTACAAGGGCATTATCGCGACGAAGCTCGAAAATGGAAGTTGCGTCTGTGCAGCCTGAAATCGACGCTTACAGAAGTTTAGATTTAGTCTTTAAGTTTTTAGATCCCAGGAAGAAGAGGTTTGGTGCAAAGAAGAATGGTGGGTTAAGTGAGATTGAAACTGCTTGTGATCTGATTTTATGGGGTAGGGAAGAAGGAATCGTGTATGAATAGAGAGTGATATTCATTGTTATATAAGCGGCGAGTATCGAAATTGTTTAATGTGACCAATGCCAGTATTTGTGAATGTATTATATAGCTTTTATACATGTACATCAAATCGCGTGAGAAAATTTGGTATTAAAACGTTAATTTAAATAATTCATGCCCAACACAAGTCGTTCAGACAAGTTGCTCGTCAGCTGAAAGCATGCTTGAAAAGTAATCTGGTAGCAAAGAAATAAATAAACAGTTTTAAATTTAAGATTCTCAAATGCAATGTAGTCGACAAAGTGCTATTAGAAGAAGATTCGCGGTTTATTGGTAAGGTATACTCACTATCGGATTAGGGCAAAGATAACTGAAAACTCTATCCGTGACGCGTAGGAGCTTGTTGACGCGCGCACCAACGCGTGATTCGACGCGTGTTGGGAAAGCTTTACTTCAAGCTACAGTTTCGTCTTCATTCGAACCAACGAAGTGCGAACTTTCAAGCTTGATCAGTTTTCTTTTTTGTAATTTATATGATACTGACCAGTCCAGTTGCGAAAAATGATTTTTGACTATGATGCGACAAAGTAGCTTATTCTTTTCAGTATTGAGGCAAAGGCGCAATCTCTGAGATCCAATTTCAAAAGTTATCAGCTAAACATCATTGCCACGCTATTAACTGAGCACACTGAGTATACATTTAGTGGAAATCTAGTACAGAGGCAGCTTTGGATATTAAAGAGAAAATACAATAAGACCGCAATCATTATTGCAGCGTACAGGCATTGTCTCTGGAGAGCGGCGAATATATTGTGATGAAGCAACCTTTACTGAAGATATCTTGCAATTTGAGAGCGATACAGGCGCTGATGATGAAGAATCTGAGATTGAAAGTGGAAACCGAATACGCACCTAGTATGCATGGCATGATTACTCGAACTAGTAGGATACTTGAAGTGGTTTTACAATCTACGGTCATTTCTCTGGCATGCAAGTTGTTTGTTAAACATACAAGTCCTGCCGACCTTTTAGACGTGGATCTTGTTTATGCTGAAGCAGAGGAAATTGCAAAATTAATGGTTATAGCAAAATACAGAATTAGCCAGGCTGTTCAACGGACTCTACTTAATCGTTTATTAAAAATTGATGAATTAAAGGGTATTCCTGAATATCAATATTTTGATGTGCTTTGCCTTAAACTTCATGAACTGAATTCAATGATGTGTCTGAGCGATAAGTTGTTGTTTGCTTACATCCACAGATTTTTTCCTAAATTAAAGATACTGATATATCAGAACCGGACAAAAAAGACTTTTGAGTCTAAATTCTCCACTGGGAAACTATCTATCAATAAGTAATCTGTGGCTTTAGTTGGGCACAACTCTCGATGAATTAGTGTTTTGAATATTAAAGAAGAGATATATCGCCGATATGTGTTACGACTTTTTGGTATTCTTTATTTCTCATCAGTTAGAATATTCCACTACCTGGAGAATCTGGAAAAATTACTAATGTCTTCAAATCATTTACTGGTGCAACCCTTTTGCTACTGGCCACAGAGGCATTTTTATGACGAAGCTCGAAAATGGTACTGATTGCATTCACAACTAAAACTGACGTTCGTTTACATATATGAGGATCTTCATAAGTAGATGTTTGATGTCGAAAAGAACAGATAAGAGCTCAAAAATTTGTACGTAATTTTTTATGTGGAAGAGGAAGGCAGCGTGTGTATGGAGTATAATAAATATCCGAGTTCAAGTAAAGTGACTAATCTAATATTGATTTTTAAATGTATTATATCGTACATGTATACTAAATTTAGTATGTAACCTCTAAATATCGCATCATTGAAGTCTTTAATGCCTTTGATCGCCCGTATTGGAACTCGGAATCCACATTGTCTAAACATAATCAGCCTTCGATTCAGAGAAATATACAGTTTACGCACCAGTTTCTCGTCAGCTGTAAGTATGTTCGCGTATCGTGGATTGAACGCCAGCGTCGAGATCGGATTTGGCGAGTCATAGATTTTAATAGGTCGCTGAGCACCGTCGCGGACCGGCGACTGAATATCCCAGACGTACATTTTTTTATCATGAGATCCTACATTAGATCAGTTTCAATAGTCCAATGTGCATCTAAAATTGATAGGCTAAAGATACCTGATAAAACAAAACGACCGTCTGGGGTTAAACACGTATTTCCTGATGTATATTGACGTTCAGGAGTGAAAAGAGCAGCAGGATGACCAGTAAATCTCATCAATGTCTGACCTGTAAATGCGTCCAATAGATAGTGCGACAATCCGTTCGTTGACACAAGTATTGTTTTTCCATCATTAGAAAATTCAATCTTTGACCATTGGGTTTGAACTGCAGAGGCTGATGTCTGTCGCAGTGGTTCCACGCTAAATACTTCAAATGGTTCACGATCATAATTTCGTAAATCATACAACAAAATCTCAGAAGTTTGTTCACATGCAGCTGCAAATATAACCCCGGCAGGATCAAATGCTATGAATGCTGGCGATGGAATTGTCAACATTCCCTGACAGTTTTGTGAATTGAGGTCCCAAAGACGAACAGTGCCGTCTAAGGATGAAGATAAGAAGCAATCATCACTTGGAGACATTTCTATATTAATGACGCGCTGTTTGTGTCCCTTGAAGTAAAAGTGGTATTTGTTGTCGTGTAGTGAGAGATATCGAATGTGGTCTGCATCTTTTGTGGATGTGTGTACAATATTTGTAGATGAATGAGTAAACCTGGCTAGCTGGCAGCCATACTTTTTGCTGTATAGTGTCCGTGTAAATCTTTAGAGATTAGTTTAACCTAGAAAACAAAAAAATCGCTTTTAAAGGTATTTAGTCATACTTTCCATTCTGAACGTCGTATAATGACATGGACTCGTCTTCTCCACAGCATATCGCACTCGCACCAGTATCATCAAAATCAATCGACGTAATTTTTGTTCCATCTTCATGCTTCGCAATCGCCTTTGCAGGTTCAAACCCACATATTAACTCTCGAGATATTGGTACTGGCGCCATATTATTATTGTCCGCCTCCACCTATTTCTTTGATCTGCTCCTTCAATCATTTTATTATTACCGGTGACTTTCATAGGTTTGATCTAGTAGTTAGTTGCAGATATGCAGGAGTAATTGCACGTGACCATACCGAACAAATTGCCTAGCGATGCCGGTAAATCCGCGGCGAAAGCAAATATTTAAAAACCATTATTAAGGCATATTGATGAATAAAATGAAAGTAGTGACACTGTTAGATGTAAAAATAATCATGAATACCATTTTGAATAGTCAGGAATATTCATGAACTGAAAGTAAACCAGATACGAGCAATTCAGAATTTAAAGATTTAAATGCCGACATCGGCGAGAAAAAAAGTCAAAACTCACCCACTAGCGACTCATTTTGCTAGCCACCTTTCTTTCATTCCTTTTGTTGCTCTGGCCTTGCTTATATTTTATACGCCAATATACACGGAAAAAGAAAAAGGACTGGTAGAAATAGATAGAAATGGCCGAAGTTACGGAGAAAAAGCAGTTGAGTAGTACTGGCGGTTTCATTGCTGGAGCGTTAGCAGCTTGCGGAGCGGTTACAGTTACTAATCCAATTGAGATTGTTAAAACTCGGTATTTTGCCTCTGGTTTTTGGCAGACTTGTTTATTTATCGATTAACACTGTATATGTAGAATGCAATTGCAGGGTGAACTGGCGGCACGAGGAGAGGCAAAGAAAGTTTATACTGGCTTATTTCAGGCTCTTCGGGTTATTCTTAAAAACGAAGGAATCAGAGGATGGCAGCGAGGACTTGGATGCGCTGTATGTATAAAATCAAAGATGTATAATGGGTCTGCTGCTGACTGATAAAATAGTATGTGTACCAAGTTGGTCTCAATGGCTGCCGTTTAGGATTTTACGAACCGATTAGACAAGCTACCGCGAAGCTGTTGCTGGGAGATCCAAACGACTCAACTTTGGCTATTAACGTCTTCTCTGGGGCAACTAGTGGTATCATGGGAGGTTTGTATCATCTTTTGTTGTTTATTTGATTAGCAACTGACAAAGAACAGCTATTTCGGGATCTCCATTCTTTCTTGTCAAGACACGAATGCAATCATACTCTCCAGTTTTCCAAGTCGGTACACAGACTCACTATACTTCACTTTTTAACGGATTATCGACAATTTACAAAGCTGAAGGTATTTCAGGTCTTTACCGTGGCTGTGGCTCTGCTATTATGCGTACCGGTGCAGGCTCTTCCGTACAACTTCCCATTTACAATTGGTGTAAGCGGATGCTCGACACATACAACATTGCACAAGGAACTACTCAGCATTTGCTTTCCAGTGCCACCAGTGGTCTCGGTGTTTGCATAGTTATGAATCCATGGGATGTAATCATGACTCGAATGTACAACCAGCGTGGAAATCTTTACTCTGGTCCATTTGATTGTTTTATCAAGACCGTCAAGATTGAAGGACCTATGGCTCTGTACAAGGGATTTTTCGCTCATTTGATGAGAATAGGACCTCATACTATTATCACATTGACTCTGATGGAGTCTACAAGAAAGCTGATGATGTGGGTGGAAGGTGCTGATTACTGTTAAAATTATTTTGGGGATATAGATCGTTTTTTTGTACATCATAATACATATTGAAAGCATATAGAGAAAATCCTGTACCCAAACTCCAAACTCCACCGAGAGAAAATAAGTTAGCGCGATATACCTGCCATGCGATCAACGGCAGCTGAACCTCCTTCGATAGCAAAAATATCAGAATAAACATTTGTCTTGTTAAGTTTCTCTGCCATTTCAAAGTCTCGTTTGAATTGCATCTTCAGTAAATCACGTTCTTCTATCAGCTCTTCCAGCTCTTTAGCGTATCTATTTCTGGTTCTCCAGAAGGTTTCTTCCTGTTTATCCAATTCACGAGACTCTTCTTCAAGTTTAGCAATTTCTTGCTCTACAGTAGCCCGATCTTGCTCTGCTTTGCGTAGTTCTGCCATAACCTGATTCTGCTCTTTGATAACCTCTGCTAGTTGTTTTTCTGTGGCTGCAACCTCTTCGTCGGATGGTTTGTCGTCTTTGACTGTCTTCAAAAAGTGAGTATATATATCTTTGTCGCGAACCACCTCAATGTATTGCTGCTTGAGGCCGTCGAGTAGCAACTCTAGACATTCCGAGCAGATTGGTTGATCTAGATCAGCTCTCGAGCTCACTATGTCATATATTTTATCTGAAGTCCGTAATCGATTAGATAACGCATATTTGTCGTCGGCCAACAGCGCATCTTTTTCATCATAGTTTTGCTCATCTTTACTGTTACGCAACATCGTTTCGTAGCTACCAATATTTGGATTGGTGGATCCATTTATGACTGTTTTTGCTCGCGAGACCACGGAATCGCTTAAAAGAACAAAAGAATCACCGCCATTACGTACTGAAGAAGGAATGGGAATATTTGGTATCGGAGAAGGCGGTACAGTTGCCGCAGTGCGTCGTTTGTCTGCAGTGTAAATCGATTGCGGTGCACCAAGTCCATGTTGAGTGTGAGTTGCTCTATACGTTTTGTCTAATTTCAATTCAGGGTCGGATACTGGAGCAGAAGCTAAAACAAATGTCAATATTCACTCAAACTAGTTATATCCTGATATGTCGGCACATACTGGACAATAGCTGATCAAGTGATGAGCTGTCTAGATCCGAGATTTGGTCGTGAAGTCGGAGCGGCAAACGACATCTTTGGCAGTAAATCGCACTCGGAGTCGCGCTTCCACTCGTCGAGCTCTCATAATTTGTTTTATCCATCACACAGGTCTTCCTTTGACAGAGTTAACTGATCTCTAAATCCAATGGTTGATACTGCGATAGCGATAGGATCTAACGCGCCACCTGCGCCACGGAAAGCCACTTTGCTTACTCATCTTTTCTTACTGAAACTCCCAGCTGAAGCGTGTCCATTCTAAACGCGGTTTTTGATATCCAATGCAGTCAATTAAAGAAATGTCGAGTACGGATGTACTTAACAGTGTAGAGGAGCTTGCTATGAGAATTTTTGAGAATCCTGCTTTGTTGCGGTTTTCTCTGCTGAACCGCCGCTGTAAAGCGTCTTCATCGTCGGTTTTCTGTGCTTGTTCTGTAAATTGATCTGTGCTGAGTTTAATTAGATTTGATAAGAAGACGTCTTCTGTACGATCTGGCAATGCAAAGACGAGAATTATATCCTATAATACTTCTACATATCAGTTCGGTCTGTATGCTTATGTAAACTGCTGACTACTATCGCTAATAAAGCAGCTGCTCTATGTCGTTTGTTAGATATCATTTGCGAGAACCTTGCGAGCGGAACAACAGTCACTAAGAGAGATATCTATTATCGTGACAAATGGCTTTTTAAAACACAGTCGATGGTCGATGGTCTGGTAGATGACGTGGCTGCTACTCTTCGTGTGCCACGGCACAAATTGGGGGTCATTGCGTCATCTAAAGGACTAATGGCTGGTTATTTTGTCATAAAATCAAAAGCTGGTACAATACTCAGGGTTGGAGATGGTGAAGAGAGCGTTTTGATCCCTAGATTAGAGGATGAGTCAATTATCCTTGATGATGTGGATTATGTACTGGTGATTGAAAAAGACGCTATTTTTCAGCGATTAGTACAAGACAAATTCTGCAAACGGCATGAGCTAGGTCGTGCTCTTCTTATTACTGTTTGTTATATGTCTTTTGAATTTGGCCATGTACTGACAAGAGTCCTAGGGTAAAGGTTATCCTGATGTCATAACTCGATCGTTTATCCGAGCTATTTCTCAGCAATATCCATCTCTTCCGATCTCTGCCATTGTTGACTCAGACCCGTACGGCGTGCACATTTTTGCAACTTATAAATTTGGCAGTCACGCACTTGCGCATGATGCCGATAACTTAGTCGCATCTAGTATACGATGGATCGGTATCCGAATTCTCGACTACGAAGCGCAAAGATCTTATGATAATCTAACAGACCGCGACAGAAAACTTGCTGCTAAACTATTATTAAGTGAATGGGTGCAATGCGATGAAGCTTTGGATTTGAGATCGGAATTACAACGAATGCTCTTTTTGGGAAAGAAAGCTGAAATGAATGTATTGAGTAAAATGTGCGACTATTTAGCTGCTTTGATTGCTGGACAATTGTCTGAGCGATACAGGTTACAGATGTAATAAATATGTAACCGGCTGTTGCTGATGAACTATTGTTTGTGTACTGCTACGTTGCTCTGTGTTTTTCTAAAATTTGATCTACTGTTTTTTGCTATTTGATCTTTGGATCCTGTCACTGGCTTAGAAACTCTGTGTGATATAGTTTCAATGAGTTGGCCGGCGAAAAGCCCGTGACACTGCCTTGTTTGTGGACATACATTAGTGCTAGTATACAAGGACTGTTTGCAACTCGCCATTGAAACAAGGGCCCCTTCGCTCTTTGTGGGGTATAAACTTTAAATTCTAGGTTATTGTCTTTGGCATAATAAACGAAACCTTGTTGATTGCTGAAAAGACAAGGAGCAAGACGACTCCTTGTCGTTGAATAGAATATATAATGACCTGGCAGACCTGGTTCTTTCAGCTTTTCTCTTACTACTTGCTAATCCTTTGGCAGCGCACTTGATCATGCGCTTTTCCAAACTGTATGCTACGCTCGCACCCTTGCTCTGGGCCAACAGCCTGGAGCTTGCGGCTGCGGGCCCAGTGAACCGTAACCCTGGAACCCTCGACAACGCTTACAGCGCCTTGGTGTCTCAGGCTTCTGCGGCGTCTGGAAGCCAACTGTTCAAGGGCCATTCCTGGAACACCACGTCAACCGTCAATGGCACCTTCACGAATACCACCGGCTCCGGCTTTCCTGTGATCGATCTGGGATACGCTAAATACCGCGCTTCGACTTATACTGCTGATGGTGATTACTTCACTTTCAAGAACATCCGATATGCAGCACCACCTGTCGGACACCGACGCTTCCACATGCCCGAGGCCCCTTTGAAAGAGGATGGTATCAATGATGGATCTTACGGTTTCATGTGCCATCAGGCGTATAATGTACAGTTCAAGTTCCTCGATGCCGTGACTCCGGAAAGCCAGCAGAGCGAGGATTGTTTGTTTCTCGACGTTTACGCACCGGCTTGCGCTTTTGATACCTCAAACGTGCTGAATGTTACTCTTGAGACAGCAAAGTTCTCAAACGAAACGACTGTCTCTGGTAAAAAATCTGATTTCCCTGTGCTTGTCTGGATTCATGGCGGTGGTTTCACTTTCGGACAGAAAGATGGTATTATGACGCCTCAAGGAATGATGTCTGTCGCAGATCGAAAGATCATTTATGTCTCTATTAACTACAGACTCGGAGCTTTTGGATTTTTGGCTGGCGACGAGGTCAAGAAGCGAGAAATGACTAATGTCGGACTTCACGACCAACGCAAGGCTTTGGACTGGGTTCACAAGAATATTCATCTCTTCGGAGGAGACACATCTCAAATCACTGTGATGGGCGAGAGCGCTGGAGCTTCCTCAATTTTGCATCATATGACCGCTCCCAAGGAATTGCAGTTTCAGAAAGCTATCATGCAGTCGACCGCTTACTACCCACAGTATGACAAAGACATTCTTCAGAGCCAATACGAGGGTTTTGCAAAGTTACTGAAGTGCGATTGCGAGGAGAGTTTCAAGTGTTTGATGAACGCCGACGAAAAAGCTCTTTTGAAGGCGAACAAGAAGTACGTGTTTAGCAGCCGCTACGGAACTTTTATGTTTGGCCCTTACGTCGATCGTGATTATGTGCCTTTGTTACCTCAGTTCAGACTCGGATACGGCCAGTTCCATCCTAATGTGAAGATTCTTTCCGGTTTTACTTCAGATGAAGGTGCTATTTTTGCAGATCCTACTGCAGTCACCGACAATGATTTCGACCGAATGATGAACGAGCACTTCCCCAATGCGACTGAAGAGACCTTAAATGAAATTAAGAATCTTTACCCTGAGCGGAAGCGTGCATCGCAGAGAGCTTCGGATATTATTTCTGAGTGGGTAGTTGGCTGCAATTCTCAATTCGTTGACGAGAAATTTGACGATACTTACCTCTATAAGTACTCTGTTCCACCTGGTATTCACTCTATTGATTTACTAGTCACCTTCTGGCGTGACGTGGGCAAGAGCAAGAAAGACAGCTGGCTATCAGATCTCGCTCGTCGCTGGCAAGAATGGATCATCTCGTTCACTGTCTGTGGAGATCCCAACGCTTTTAGCACTTCTGGCGTTCGTTTCCCCAAGGCAAATGAGATGCCTCACAAACGGGCTTTGATGGAGGTGACGAAGAATGGAGACTTTGAAGTCACGTCGATGAAGAAGGATGGGCCGAATCGCGAGCGTTGTGATTTTTGGATGGAGGGAGATTGGACTGGGCGTTAGTGTTGGTAATTTTTTGTTGTTAGTCTTTGATACTGCTTTCTCATTTGTAATTTGTAATTTGTAATTTGTAATTTGTAATTTGTATTTAGTATTTTGCATTTTGCATTTTGCATTTTGCACTTTGCATTTTGCATTTTTTTTTTGTTATTTATTTTTAATTTAATTTATCACCTTAAACAGCTAAAAAAATAGAGGTGACAACTTTTAAACCCGATAAATTTCGACACAATGCAGATCAACCCACTTGTACACCAATAAATGCCAAAGTAAAGAGCAACGTAAATCTCAATCTTTTCATCTAACTTGATATCTTTATACATAATAGAGATATACTATACAATATCCTAACGAGTTTGTAACTTTCTGCTACAACGCGTAAGATCTGGCACAATAATACACAAATCTTCGATATCTTGAATCTATAAATCAGTTTTCACTTTTTTTGCAGCTTGATTATCAACTTTTGCTCGTTTCCGAATCATCCCACCAGAAATTACATTAACCACTTTCTTTTCAACATGTTTATCCTGTTTTACTGCTAGTTTTGAATCAGCGGTTGTCCCGCGCGCTGTAATCGTAAATAATGATCCAAGAGGCATAGAGTCTTGCGCAGCAATAGTAGCATTACTAGCTTGTTCTAGTGTAGCATAGTTTCCCGTAACTACCATATCATGAAGTCTCGTGAATGCTTTGTTTTCAACAATCGCCGGCGTCAATTTCTCCTTATCACCTGAAAGCTTGTAAATACCAGTAACGCCAATGAACCCTACCACAAAACCAAGCAAAAACTCCTGACGTGACTCAATTTCTGAAAAGAATTGATTCACGGTAATTACATGACGATTATCTGTATCCAGAGCATCTAAAAATCTTGATTTCGGATCATCGGGGAAGAAAGGTACTTCATCTCTAGCCGTTTTTTCATCGTCAAAAATATAACCAACTTCCCAAGTTTTTGAAACAGTTTTCAGCAGTCTTGAAACATCGTTTGGATTTTCACCTGGAACGTGTAGTTTTGCTTGCGGTGAAGAGAATTGAGAAAGAAGTGGATCAATAACGCGA
>JAJLWK010000420.1:0-13134 GCA_030570675.1 Myxozyma neglecta | reverse complement strand
GCGTGATAAGGGCCCGGTATTTGTGTAACACCGAGCAATCCTTACGCGTGATGCACACGTGCACCAGAATGCACTCTATTGTACGTTTAATCTGATGATTTCTCCATAAGTCTGATCTGTCATCGTTTAAATCTTTAAATCCTAAAATTTTCAATATCTTCCAGTTTTCCATACCAAACTGCTTTAGTTTGAGTAGACGAGTTCTGAAGCTGTCCAAAGTTGAAACATCAACCATATCTTTGACAGCGGGTCGTAATGAACTGTTGCCTGTAGATGGATACTGAATAAAACTGTTCAGAGTAAAATATTTCACCACATCCTCTTGCGGTCTGAACATTATAAAAGCTGAACCAAAGTCCAAAAGTGCACTTTATGTAGATGCCATAACCACCATTAGGTGCCCAAGTTTCAGCTGATCCAAACAGTTGCTGGAGTGCTAGCCTTGATATAGAAGACCAATTAGCTCATTTGATTCGCAAATCACCGGCGAGGTCGTTTGTTTCCTCGAATCAACGCCTCACTTGTAGCCTCAATTAAAAGTCCTGTAATGACAAATTAGTTTATTAGCTCTTATTTTGTATTTAGCGACTTACCAAATGCAACTAAGGCTCCACCGTCAAGAGCACGAATAATATCTTGACCATTCTCAACATGATCCGCTTTGATTGAGAAATATTCGTGTAATGCTATTAGTAATTCCTGAGTCTATCAGTCAATTCGTTCTGATTATTTATTGTAAAAACTCACACTGGACGGTAATTTCTCCTCGGCAACAGCCAGATACTCGCGCTCAATATCTGGTTGCAGTTCAGGTACTCTGGAAGCCAGAACTTCATCGGCAGTACCTATAACATTGCCGTACTTTTTTGAGGTTCTTAGAGTGTCGTACACAGTAAAATGCTTAATCGCCGTTTTATTTTCAGAAGTATCACTAGACTCTGGATCATTCACATCGTTGGTGTCGCTGTCGCTGCTTGCAAAGACCGCATCCAACACTTCGTCCAGATCCTGCGACGGTCTCTCGTACAACTCTCTCCGTTTTTTTAAAGGCCTTTTAGACACCCTATCAACCTTCTCACCAACTTCAGCACTATCTGCCATAATTCTAAATTCCGTACATGTAAATTCTTAACAAATAGTGTCATAAAGCAATTATCAGATTACCCTGCTTTTTTGAAAAATTAAGTTCGCTGAGGCAAAAATAGCTTTTGGAAATCTCAAAAAAACATAAATCGCTCGCCACGGTCGTGATTCCTTCGTCTATCTGCGACTCGGAGAAGGCGTATAGAAGATTAGGACTGCAAACAAATAAAAGGCCCATCAAAGGTTTTTATTCGTTACGTTTATTTTAATCCAAATCAGCGAGTGTGCGTCGTCATGAAGAGTGCGGAGTTTGGTCGTGTCTAGTTCTTTTGTGTGTTTACTATCCGTCGTCAATTAAAGAGACGTTTCCAATCGTTCCCGTCGCGTCTCAGGCCTGTGGTTTTGAGTTTGTTTTATTATTATTTTGATACCTTATTGTCTATATTCTGTAATTTATTGTATATTTGTTCTTGTTCTTCCGTGATAGCGGTCCAGAGACTGTTGTTACTACTATGCTGCCATATCGTGTTCGCAACCGGCGGATGCTGCTGTTCTCAGTGATCGGTCTCGGTTTGCTTTGCTTTTACTTCTTTTATTCAGACTCGCATGCTTCTTCAAAAACCCGCGTCCGGCCACCGCCTTCGGCTGGCGGAACTAAATCAATCGTGCGACACAAAATGAACGGCTTGACCAGTTCGTGGCGCGCTGCTGAGCATCAAGAGCGAGTCCTCATACTTACCCCAATCACAAGATTCTATGACGAGTACTGGAACAATCTTGTCAATCTCAATTACCCCCACGAGCTTATTGAGCTTGGATTCATTCTACCCAGAGGACGCGAGGCGAATCAAGCCATTCAGCGGCTTGATGAAGCTGTTAATGCCTTACAGACAGGTCCTAAAAAGAACCGATTTGCAAAAGTTACAATTCTTCGACAAGATTTCGATAGTCCATTTTCACAAAGTGATAAAGATCGTCATGCTTTAAGTAGCCAGAAAGAGCGCCGAGCTGCGATGGCAATGGCTAGAAACTCTCTATTTTCTACTGCAATCAGCGCAGAAACCAGCTGGATATTGTGGTTAGACGCTGATATTGTCGAAACTCCACCATCTTTAATTCAAGATTTAGCAGCGCATAACAAACCAATCATCGTTGCAAACTGTTATCAACGATATGTCGATCACGGAGAGAGCAAAATTAGACCGTATGATTTCAACACATGGCAAGACAGTGAAACTGCAGCGCAGCTAGCTCAAGGCATGAGCGATGATGAGGTTATTTTTGAGGGTGAGTTATCTCTTTTCTATTTGCTTGAATAGGTCTAACAGTTTACTAGGTTACGCTGAAATGTCTACGCGACGTGCTGTGTTAGCATACATGTACACTGCTGGCAAAGACATCAACGAAGAGATTCCTGTCGATGGAGTTGGTGCAACTGCACTTTTGGTCAAAGCAGAAGTCCATCGTGATGGTGCCATGTTCCCACCATTCCCATTTTACCACCTCCTTGAATCAGAAGGATTTGCAAAGATGGCAAAAAGATTAGGATACCAGGCGTACGGACTGCCAAATTACTTAATTTACCATTACAATGAGTGATTCCTTTAATTGAATCAAACATTGAGATGAATTATGAACTCAGTCATTTACGTTTCGTTTGCCATTTTTGTAGCTTTTAAGCATTTACTACTTGTGCTTATATATTCATTTAACGTTGCATATCTTGTTTTTGTCGGTCTCCCGTTTGTTGGTGTAATAATAATAAATTGTACCTGATACATTATTTGCACCATGCAGAATTTTACTCTAGGTCACTCAGTTGTATAACTGGATAGATTCATGTTCTTGGCTAATATAAAATTTATTACACTCATAAACAATAGACAAACCAACAAGATTTATGGTCAATTAATGATACCTCTGGCTGTACTTCCAGTTTCTCTGATCACAATTAAGCAGTAGTTGCGAGCTGTTTCAGCTGGACAACTGTATCAAGGATAGTTTCCTTAAAGGTGTGAAACTTTAAATCACTATACACCTTCTTCGCTTTGCTTAGATTAACCCCAGAAATATCCTTATTCGCTTTCTCCAAAAGTTTATCAGAATCATCAGGCGCATTGACATACTCTCCGCCTTTTTCTTCAAAGTGTTTAGCAATTTCAATGATAGCACCGTATGTAAAAGCACCACCGCTGATGATTATACGTTGATTTTCCGCTTTGGGGTTCCCAAGAGAGGCAACTTCTGCGTATGCAAGATCCCGCACGTCGACTTCAATAAAAGTCATGGACGGATCAGGGTTTTCCATTGTAGTTACCAAATTTTGGATCAAAGCATTAGAGGTGTTGACGGTAGTAGCAGAAACATCTTGCAGCATTGGACCGAAGACGAATGGAGGACATAAGACAGTAAGAGAAAAGTTCGGCTTTTCATTTTTGACAAAATCCCAGGCAGACTATAACTTTGTTAGTGAATTGAAACTAGATCCGAAATGGGTTATAATACCTTCTCTGCAACTACTTTGCTAGTAGCATATGCGTATCCGGCATCTCGCTTTACTGCCTCCTCCCAAGTGGAAGGATTCCAACTATTCTCGTCGTACTTGTCATTCTCAGTAAGGGTATAAGAGCTGCTGGCAAAAACAGAAGCAAACGATGAAGTAATAACGACTTGCTTCACAGAATCATTAGCATTCTTAACAATAGATCTTAGAATTCCTAATGTTCCTTCTCGCGCGGGGATCAATAAATCGCGTTCATTGTCCTCCACATTGAACACAAATGGAGAAGCAAGATGAAGAACGTATGTTATGTCTTTAACAGCTTCATCAAAAGCACCGGGTTTTGTGATATCCTCAACAATTGTATATGAAAGCTTTCCTGATTGGATTTCTTTAGCATATAAAGTTTTAAGATAAACAAATTTTGAAGCAGATCGGATGGCAGCAACTACTGTGTAATCTTTAGCAAGAAGCTCTTTTAGTGTGGCAGCACCAATAAAGCCTGTAGCGCCAGTAATAAGAACTTTTGGAGACATCTTAGATAGTATGAGTAGTGATTGCAAGCGAGGGATGTTCGTAGTGGATGGAATTACAAGAATTGGCGAAACATTGTTTATTTATACGCAGGAATCTCACTCAGCATATTTTGCAGTTTTACTTCTCTACAGTTCCTTACGAATTGAACGAAGCCGCCACGTGGATAAGTCGTCATCAATTCTCCATCCCAAATTGTCGATGACGAGCTGCACTCGCTACAAGAAGAGACGATGACATGACGTCATACTGCTTCGGTTAACTATTATTGCCGCTGCTGAGATCTACCAAGTGTGTTTTTTTGGAAACGCTTACTACTCATTATTTGATGACAGTTTTTCTTTTAGTTTTCTCACTTTACGATAGATACGTTAATATTATGCATAATTGGTACATGAATGTCTCTCTCCTGAGATTGATTCATTATTCGTCAATGAACCTTAAACACTGATTTCTTGGTCCTGCACCACGGTCAGGAAAACAATTTGTAAGCTCCAATTGTGCTTTGTCATATTCTGTATAAGCTAGTTTAATGTCTGTAATTGGCGGTATTAAATATGTTCTTTGGATGTGACTGGCATTGTGTTTACGATGCTCAACTGGACTCGTCCAATTTAATAGACATCAGTTTGCAATCTATGCTTGCAGCATCAACGGCTGAGGGTTAATTTCCATAAGATATTTGGCACTCACCATGCATGATCTTAAAGGCAAAATATACTACAATGGTTTTCTTATGACACAGAATGGTAGAGTGTCGTAGAGAAGAGTAGGCGAAATTTGCACATGATCCTTCTTTTTTAACTTCCCATAGTTACAAAATGCTGGATCATAAACTTCTATATACTCCTAAAGATTTGTTTATCTGAATCAGTTCATCTCTACCCTGCCGTCGTAATTAAGTCTCTCAAGAAAGACACCATCCAATGAGTTGCATGTATCACATATCATATTTTATTCTTAATATATAACCTATGATCTGGGGGCGTCAGCTCCCGAAGTATGTACAGTCCTAGAGCATTCGGTAGCTTTACATAAGATCCAAACTGCTCGTTATTTCTCTGCATCTTGGCTTATCTCTCATAATGCTGGCCATCTATTAGACCCGACAAACTGCGCTCTGCGCTCTGTGCTGTTTGGCGGTAGGCGCCATTGAGCATCGGTTTTGGGAATGCAGATTCATAAATTATCATTAGCAGAGATTAATATGGGGACCATTCTGTTCAGATTTTACCGTTTTGAAATTTCCAAAAGTTTTCTGATTTAATTTTAATGTTCTAAATTACTGATTACGTAGATAATAAGCCTGACTCTTGAGATATGTAACCAGACGTCAAACGCTATATATCTTTCCATTGGCGATCATATTGAGCAATCCCGTTGTGTAGTTTTTGTCATTATCACAAGTCAATACCAACATCTCATTTGCTGGATTATCATGATCTTTGCCGGATTATTATGATCAGTATAGTCTTATGACATTGATTCAGCTAGCAAGTTATCTCAATCAGCTCAAATCCTTCTCTTCAACAAATTGAAGGTTGTCCGAGTTTTGCTGTTCTTCTGATTCTGAACTGTCCGAGTAGTTGTCTTCATGCTCAATGTGTTCAATACTGTCATCATCCTCTCCACTTTCTGTCTGTTCTTCAATTTCACTTCCTTCCTCACTTCCGTCTTCTATTTCCTCCTCACCATCCTCATCAACATCATCTTTTTCAGGCAGATCTTGATGTTCATTGCCATCAAAAACATCTGTGAAAGGCTCACAACTTTTAACAACTGTTGTACATCTCAAACATTCCCATCCCTCTCCCTCCTGCTCTTCAATTTGTGTCACTAAGCAGACGTAACAGTAAATATGACCACACCCATCAGCCACGTAAGGATTTGTTATCTCATTATTAGCAGCAACAGATCCGCTCGCACCAAAGTTAGTTGCTTTGCCAGCTGCGGCTGGGTCTGAGTCTTGATGATAGCAAATGGCACATACTCGTTCAGGTAAGAATGCGAGCGGACCAAGCGCTTTATTATCCTCATTCATCGGTTTTAATTCTTCGTCAATGGATGCTTGCTTTCTGAAATTAATACCTTGATTTATCAATTTCCCCAACCGTCGTTTTAATTTTGGTAAATGCAGCATTGGTAATACAAACAATAAGAAATTCGTAAATTCATCCCATACAAGTTGCCGATTCAAGAACTCAAAGCTGACTTCACTAGACATAGCTCTTGATGAATAAATTAGTTTCATTCGACAAAATCGATACAATAACGATGGGTATTTTCCATTGTATAGAAATGAAACAAAGTTGAAGAGGTCAAGAAAAGAGTACAGAGTTTCAGACTTTCGGATAACTCGCAGAAGCAGTATTTTAAAACGTGGCGAGTTCAATAGTCGTAAAATTTTGAATCGAGTTCTCTAAGTGTAATATTATTAGCTACCATCGTTCGAATATATCACCGACTTACTTTCAAACGATCTTCTTCTTCATTTTCATCGTCCTCCTCAGTCTCATAATTCTCAGCAAACTCTGTAGTGCGTCGCCAGAGATATTCGCCAAAAATAGACAGAAATCCATAAACTAATTTTTGTACTTTTGTGGGACTCTTGAGCAGACTTGTTTTTCTCGCATCGACAAGTCGTAAATTTTGAAGCAGTAAACCATACGTTGCTGAATTATCCCATACTGTGAATTTCCAAATAATAACCTTCAATAACAATGATAACTCTGTTGAGTAATTCTCTTTGATTGAGGACTAAATATTAAACCCATTGTTAGTGTAGAACGTGGCACAGATCAAAAGTTATCATACATGAATAAATTTTGCTCCATCTTCTATCTGTGCTTTAAAAATATCAAACAGTTCATCATCAAGTGTAGCGGCATCTAACTGTCCAACTCTATTAATTGGATAAACAGATGATGTAGACAGAAATGTAGATGATTTGCTCAGAACTGTAAGCGATAGTCGTTGTAATGAATGTGTAATTGCATCAATTCGAGATGCCCGATTTGATGATGGCACTGATGGCAAAGGCATCGCCGCCTATGCAGAACAGTTATTTAGAGCAATCTATAGTAAAGAAAGAAAACTCATTTGCCAATTATTGAGCAATTCTGAAAGCAATCGGTATGCGAACTCAGTTAGAGCCGAGGTTTATGAGCCGCACTCTTTGATGGTGGGGTTGATCCTTAGTATGAAAGCCTAATGCGATGTGGCCAATTACTGTCTCTTTATCTAATATAGTCAAGAATCACTGTATTCTATCTTTAACCAGTACATATGTGTTTGTTTATGTAAAGCTGTTATTAGACACCCTCATCAGTTCAATTTCTAAAAATTTACATCAAACGATCGTTGACTTCTTGACTCATCAACTCCACAAATCGTTCATCCACATTTTCATTCCGTTTCGCGATTTCGATGTTGGCAAGAATTTTCTTAATACCGACGCCAATATCAGTCGACCGGGATTCTTGTTGTAACAATGTAAGAAGATTTTGTATACGAGCACGTCCCTTTTCAGATTTGGTCTCTGCGCCAAAGATCTCAGTCTCCTCGAGAATAATTCCTAATTCCTGGGGCTTTAAAACATTTGGAACTCCGATTTTAAAGTAAAAAATATCAGTGATGTCCATCTGTTGCAAAATTGATCGAGCAGATGTGGTTGCAATAACCAAAAGTCGTCGTCCTTTAGGTGGCTCCTTTCTCATAAATACTTTCAAAGTCTGTAAAACTGAATTGGAAAATCTAGGTCCAATGGGAACCCAATCAACCAGTAATTCAATGCTATCAACAACAACAACATTAAGTGGTGATTTGTAAGCATCCTCAAAGATTTTGCTAATAGTTGAAATCTTAGCAGCTTCACTGTATCCAGCCATAGATTCAGGAGAAATCATCTTGATGAATGGAAAACCCGAGTCTAAAGCAATCTGAGCCGCAAGAGCAGTCTTTCCAGCTCCTTCGGGGCCATGAAGAAGAACAGAAATAAGCGGTGTACGTTCAGATTCACGCACTTGCAAGGCATAAGAGTTGCCCTGATCCAAAATATGGCTGATGTGAGGAGCATAATGGATGATTCCGTTTCGAATGCAAACAGACAATTCTTCTTCGTTGACTCCAAATGCGGGCTTAACTTCTTCCAAAGCATTCATGAAATCCTGTCGGTTGACCTTGAGCTTATCAATATCGTTCGACACTCCTGCAACTGTGCCAACTTTGATATGACGGTTGAAAGCGAACGAGGTAGCTGATTTAACAAGACCGTTAAGTTCAGCACCAGAAAAGTTCTTAGTAAGTGACGCCAGTTCGTCAATGTTGACATCAGATGCCATGACTTTGTTTTCTCGCATCTTGGTTGTGTGAATCTTTAAAATCTGTTTGCGTCCACTCTCATCGGGAAGAGAGATTTCCATATGCACTTCAAGACGACCAGGTCGCAAAAGAGCCTCATCGATCATATCAAGTCTGTTGGTCATACCAATGATCAGAATATTGTTGAGTTGATCTACACCGTCCATCTTAGATAGAAGCTGGTTGACGACTGAGTCTGAAACTCCAGTACTATCACGGCTACTACCACGCTGCTTGCAGATAGCATCCAACTCATCAAAGATGATAATGTGCAAACCTGATTCGTCTCCCTTCTCTTTATACTCCTTCTCGGCGTCCGCAAACAGTTTACGAACATTTTCTTCAGACTGACCAACATATTTACTCAAAATCTCGGGACCGTTAACAATCTTAGGCTCTCGAGCATTAAGCATCTTTCCGATTTGTCGCGCAATCAAAGTCTTACCAGTACCAGGCGGTCCAAAAAGTAAAATACCTTTAACGTGCTGGATACCAAGTTTATCAATCAAGCCAGGCGGGAAAATTCGACTTGCGAAAGCACGACGGAAAATAGCAGAAAACTCATTGTCAAGACCACCAATACCCATATCCTCAAATTTGAAGTTAGGCTGAATGATGGCGTTAGCAGCTGGTCTCTTTGATGAACCCTTAAGTTTAATGGGCGAATCTGGAGCCTTGAAAAAGTTGATGTCGGTATATTGAGTAAGGATTCCACGCATTTGCGGACTTGAACCAGAAGGTGCAGCGTTGCTTTTTTCGC
The DNA here is from genome assembly GCA_030570675.1 of Myxozyma neglecta. NCBI lineage: Eukaryota > Fungi > Ascomycota > Lipomycetes > Lipomycetales > Lipomycetaceae > Myxozyma > Myxozyma neglecta. The sequence goes on along the minus strand of JAJLWK010000420.1, from coordinate 3,898 downwards.
CTAAATCAACGAGCTGAATAGAACGAACAATAATTTTGAACAGCATTGATTTGTAGTCCATGATCATACGCTGACCAGGGGCTAAAATTTGGTCACGGTACATGGTAGTGAACCACTTTGCGAGCTCATCTTGATCATATTGCTGATCAGAAATTTTGTTTCGATTGTTGAATCCGATTTCAACATCAAGAGAACCAAGATATACTTGTCCACCGATACGGAAAGGATCATAGGGAACAATTGTGATTTCCTGGCCCAAAGACCAAGCTGCCCATTCACGCTGAACACCTGAAGCACCCACAGTTCCCGATTGCATAGCATCTGCTGCCCTATATATTCAAGTACGAGTTAGTTACTACTCTTACTAATGATCAGATATTGATACTACTTACCTTGTAGTAAAGACAAACATGTCGTCGACCATTACATACTGATCAGACTTAAAATCATGCGGCGACACAATCAATCTGTTCGACAACGCAAGATCATTTGAAGGAGCAGACATCACGCGTGCCACCCGGGCACCGACTGGTACGTGGCCTCCTCCCATACCGCCGCTTCTTCCGGGTGTATCGAAAGGCGTAGGAACTACGCGTCCAAAGGTCGACGGTGTCGGTGATCCACTTCCGGATGATTTACCAAACGGAGTCCGCGAAAACATGGCTGGACTCTATAGATTCTTTCTAGAGTTGCAATTGCACTTAGAGCACGAGATACAGAGTAGCTTGAGTTTACCAGTGAGAGCTATCGGGACTATTTTGGTGATACTATTACGGGCCTGGAAGGAATAAAAAGAGCGTAAATGAAGTCCCAACAGTAGCACCTAAATGAAGGAGTACGCGACGTCATCTATACTTCTGAAACCCTTATCGGGTTGTATAGACAAGTTTCTCGCTATTACATTCGACATTTGTAAATAGTTGCAGGAATTATATTAAATTACTTAGAATGCACCGTTTAACAAGAGGATCTCAAATTTTTGAAAGTAATTATTTTACACGTTTGAAAAGCATGCTTGTTCTATATTAGCAATTTTCTTCATAGATCATTAATCCTTTAGCATACCTGAATCTGAAAAATAGTCGACTAAAAAAAGTTGTAGGGATAGCTCCTTCGCGAGGGAAGAGGGCAGTGTGAATCATACCCAACTCGTATTTCTTTATTTTGTCCAAAGAGTAAGGAGGATAAATGAGCTATATGTGAGTTAGCATCAGGACGAGAGTAACATCTAACGAACAGATTACGTACAGCTAAAGCACGTTCAACCCAAAACGGCTCAGTCATATAAGGTCTTTGATGTGAGAAGGTCTCGAATGAGTGCTTGCCGTGGTAAGCACCCATTCCAGATTTTCCGATACCGCCAAAAGGAATTGAAGCATCGCCTGCTTGAACAACTGCACCATTGACCATACCTCCACCCGATGGGACTTGCGAGTGAATCTTTTCAACTGTATTTGAATCCTGAGAGAAAATGTACAGTGCAAGTGGATGATCATGGTAATTTTTCACAATTGCTATTCCTTCTTCTGCTGAATCAATTAGCATGATAGGCAGGACGGGACCAAAGATTTCCTCCGCCATCGAAGAATCATCAGGTTTGACATCAAAGATAACAGTAGGCTCCACGAATCTCGATTCTGCGTCGGCTGATTTAGTTCCTCCAATCACCACTTCTCCTTTTGTATTCTCAATCATAGATGTAATTCTCTGAAATGCGCCGTCATTAACCAGATGGGCAAAATCGGGACAATCTTTAGACATATTTGGGTAAATGAGTTTCAATTGCTCTTTAAACACAGACAAAAACTCCTTTTCTAGACCGCGCTTCAACAAAATGTAATCTGGCGCAATACAGGTCTGTCCGGCATTTAAAAACCGAGCATAGATCAATCGCTTAGCAACCACAGGCATATTATAATTGTCCAAAATAAACGCCGGACTTTTACCACCCAACTCCAACACAGTAGGAGTCAAAGTTTTGGCAGCTTCTTGTGCAACCATTTTAGCGACACGAGTTCCTCCTGTAAAAAATATCAAGTCATAAGGTAAAGCGGTGACAGCCGTTGACTGAGGCACAGCTCCATTGACTACTTGAACGACATCGTTGTCTAGTGCAGACATCAAAATCTTTGCAATCAGAGAGGATGTATGAGGTGTGTTTTCGGACATTTTGATCATGACTGTATTTCCAGCTGCCAGAGCGCCAATTAAAGGCACCAACGCCAATTGAATTGGGTAATTAAATGGTACAACGATCAGAATAGTTCCCAGTGGATCGTATCGGATCGTAGGACGGAAAAAGTACCATACCAGACTTGTACTGACAGATTTTGGTTTAGCCCAGTTCTTCAAGTTGTCGATTGCTTCAATACATTCATTTAAACACATTGAAACTTCCGAAATAAGCGTCTCCTGGTGAGGCTTATGAAAATCAGAGTACACAGCATCTAAAAGTTCTTGCTTGTGATCAAACACTGCATAGTAAAGTTTCCGAATCTGATCAAGACGAAATTCAATTGGCAAAGTCTTATTTGAATGAAATCCAGATACCAATCTGGCATGCATATCAGGAATATCTTCTACTGGTGTATCTTGCATGGCAAGTGTCGGAGTTTCTGTGAGACTGTTTTCTGTCGCCATTGTAAATAGAGTACGATTGATGTTGTTGCCGACCAAGTGTGGGTTGCTAAAACACAACTGTCAAGGAAAGCAGACTTGAACATTCAAGATCGCGCCTCACCGAGGTCGGGACGTATCAAAGCGCGCACGCACCTACTGATTCGTCTTTCTCTAGTGGATTCAGAGACCCAATCTCTTGTTACTACATGTTATGATCTCTAACTTGGTTCTACTTAGATAGTCTGTTTTCTACAAGAAAAATATTAATGATAAAACACAAGATAGTACTCACAAGAAGTTGGTTTCTTCCCAATCTGAACTTCAAATCTCGTTTAGTATTGCGGTTGCGGCAAGAATTAGCTGAAACTGGATTTCTTCTTGACACGTGAACCGCTTGTATAATCAATCTTCTCTTTTTTGTCGGGCATTACTTTCAACAATTGATTTAAATCAAAGAAAAACAAAAAATTGCCCAGTACAACTTCCATACACCTGAAGAGCCCAATCAAACAAATTTATTGAATGCCTACACAAGAATGTGTATCAATCCTGCAAAAATGTATCATATCAAAACATAATGCTTATAAGCAGCCAAAAAGGTTCAATCAATCAATCAATCAATCAAATTTATTTTAACACCTACGCAAGCAGGCCTACTCTTAATATGGCATGCAGCGATCATGAAGTAATGCAAGCTAGTTCACATCCCAAAATCCCAAATTCACATACAAAGTATAATGACTTTTCCCACCCAGTATAACAAACTGTCCTTCATATCCTTTGAAACCTGTTATGTGTGCCCTATATTCTCTCCTTCTGCAAAGTAACATCATCCATCCATCCCTATTATAACTCTCCCTGCATCCCCATTTCTCTGGATTCCCTTGTTTTGACCTCTCACTTGAGATGAGAATCGGTGCCTCAATAATAGGGTTGGTGCCTTTGACATTTTCTCTGCGAGGAGGCGAATGCTCCGTCATCTTACCATCAATTTGTAGAAAAAGCGAAGACTTATCTTTTGAGGATTGAAGCAGCATGTCCATAATGCGCTGGTGAAGTCTCTGTGCCCAGGGACCCATAAGACCGTGACCTTTGTTCCTTGATGCATCCAATGTCATATAATTTGTAGGCTCTTTTGAATTCTGGCAAAAGAAGAGTTTGGTCTTGCTGCATGATTGGTCAAGCGCCGAACAATTCCAAGATTATCACTGCAAATCCAAATGTTCTTGCAAAGAATGGGGTCGCGTTTGAGGCTCTGAAGGGCCTGTTCCACTGCATA
>JAJLWK010000419.1:0-13183 GCA_030570675.1 Myxozyma neglecta | reverse complement strand
ACCAAAAACACCTAATTTCATTAAGCAAGATAAACCATATAACAGAGATCATTGCGGATTTAATTAATACATCTTTGACACTCAAATGATCCACTTCTCTTACAGGTGTCGTCCTCATTACATGTATGATTATAGTCTTTAATTAGATACTCAAAGATTGACTATGTCATACTTACATAGGCTATGTATTACTTATTATCTAATCTGTAAATCTGTTTATGTTTGGCTGTCATTCTCCAGAGCCTCAAGCTCCAAAGTTTCTTCCATCAATCTTCAAGGCATTGGTGGTGTCTCTCCGCCAGGATATTATTGCATGTTCTCTAGTAATACAGATAGTTCAAGATAAAAAAGAAAAAAAAAAATAAAAATAAAGTACCGAAGAGTAGAACATCTAAAAACATCAATACATTTCATGTCTTTAAATATTCCCACAACCCCGCTCCAATATCTTTAATTTCATCCGTGTTCTTATAATTGTTTTCTTTATTAATCTAGCAAGAACTTGTAAGTTTGTGTTCATGGTATATAATGTGTTCATGGTATATAATAATAAGCTTTGGAGACTCATTAGCAACATTTAGAGATATAGTAGCAAAAACCAACAGGCAATTTAGAATACATACACATGGTAGCTATGGTAAGATATAATATGATATAATTATTTTGCAGTTTTATGAATACTTATAACCACTTAAATTCCAACGTGCTGTCCGACTGCACATACCACGTGTGTCTTTTAAGATGATTATCAATGAGCTTTGTTCTCCATAATGCAGCTCTACTTATTAATCAAGTATGTCATACAGAAACTATCAGGCAATTGATTATTCATTGAACCGTTACAATCTTTTACAAATCAAACTATCTAACACCAAAAACCAACAAATAAAGAATGAACAGCCAAAAACCTGTCGCCCAATATAACCAAAGTCTTACACTAACTACTCTTCCCAAAAATCAAAAAAATTTCCCATTTTAATACATCATTTCATCACGATCAGACAATTCTTCATCAGTATCTTCAACAACGTTAAAAACTTCTCTATTAGGCAGAGTTGAATTTTTATTCACTTTTTGAGCATTCACGTCTCCCGTTATAATTTTTCCCTCAATATCGACTTCCTCGATTAAATCGATCATCGCAGCTTTTGTCATATTTCGAAATCCCCGTGTTCGCACAATTTTTCCCCAGTGCCTCATACAAAATTTAGCAGCAGACGAAGTCAACGCTTGCTCTGACGCCTGCTTTGCTGATTGCCAGATTAGCACAGCATGCTCAATGTCAAAGTTATCGTAAATTCTATTGAGACAAATTTCTCGAAGTTGTGGAAGTGCATACATGTTACTTAATACCAGCGTGCCCGCGATGGTGGTAATGCTGACATTGACGGGAAGAGTGTCAGAGTATAAATAATAGAGTAATGCGTAGATTGTAGAGTATCGATCTGGAATGTGCATGCGTTTGCGATGATACTCACTCATTTGAGAGCGCGACAGAACCTTGAAATGCTCCCAACGAGCTAGCAAAATTATGGAGTGAACGTAAATTGGCTCCGATATTTTCTGCTCAGCAAGATCATTGTCATAAGAGTCATCAATGATGGCAGTTATAGCAAAATCCGCAGTCTCTTTATCGTTTAATAAGGCAGATATATGAGAATTTAAAGAGTGAGGAGGAAGAATGTTGTTTCCTTCAGGGTCACTCGTAACTAAAACATTCTCGGAAGAACGAAAAGCAGAAACAGTTGAAATACCGAAATACTGAAGATTTATCGGAAGAATATGCGAGATAAAATCTGAGTTCGATGCCTCGCTTCTGTAACCAAGCAAATAAGCCATTGTACCAGAAAAAGCGACATACGACCAAACGCCGCCACCAAGGATATCAGAATATTCATCGGCAAGAAGACGCCAACGCATTTCATTCATGTCAAAACATGAGATTGAGGTTTCTGTTTCTTGAATAGCAGCGGGACCGGTTGTTGTTAAATCAATCACTTTTGAGCCGACAAACGCATAGAAGTGGCTTCCAACTCGTTTTTCGGAAGTAGGCGTGCCTCGACGAAAGTGTGAACGAGGATTAATGTAGTTCGATCTGCGCTGAGGAAAACCACTAGGGGTTGAAGCTTCGGACTCAGCATCTTCGTTGCCTTCATTTTCAGGGTTGTTGGTAAAAGCCAAAGAAGCTACAGCGGCGGTTCTAGTATCGAACCAGTATATATCTGAAGGTCTGTCCATTTCTTGTGTAAGACCACCAAACATCCAAATTTTGCTGGCGTAGACCGTAGTATCGTGATCATAGCGAGGCACAAAGGGATGAGAGTCGCTCCAAGTCATTGTTTTGAGATCAAGACAGAAAATATCATTCAGTACTGAATGGTCCCGAATACCTCCGGAGAAGTACAATCGAGTTTTTGATTCTGACAAACAAGCAGAATGACGAGAACGACTGTTAGGAGGGGTGCCAAAAGTTTTTGGCTCGGACCAAGTATGCGAACGCAGGTCGTAAATGTAAAGGTCGTTCAGAACATTTCCACGTTCATTCTCCCCGCCAAAGACAATTATCTTGCCGTCCTTCCAATAAGTAGCGGTATGTCCATGCCTACCACAGGGAGGGGTCCCTGCCGGCGATTGAACTTTGGTCGCACAGAGGGTTTTGGTACTGATGAGGATGACATGATTAAACACTTTCAAGCTGTCAACATGTGCACATGATTCTGAAAAAAAGCAATTGCTTACGCTCGTCAGTTCCTCTGCCAAAGTCAAATCCACCAAAAAGAAAAATCACGTCATCATCGGGACAAAGCAAGACGGACGCGTTCGCGCTGCAGATGGGGTAAGACGGCGTAGGAACGACGTCACAAATCTCCGGGGGCCGAAGTACATTCGAAGCGGGAGCCGCAGCGGGCGCGAGCAGCAGAGGCTCGTCTGGTCCTGGAGGCGGTGCACGCGTAAACTGGAACACGGGCGACACCGGGTCGGTCATAGCAACAAACACCGCGGACCGGGCTGATTTCTCCTACTACTGCTCAACCAACTGAAGAGCCGCAGCGACTGCCATACCACGACGGATGAATAGGAAAGGGTACGACGAGGCAGATGCGGCGGGGATACAGTACAAACTTTAACCCACGTGACCATGAATAGTGGGAGCAAGGCACAGCACAAACAGCAGCGGGAGGAAGGGAAGCTGCCGGCACAGGAGCCGATTCAGAAGCAGCGATGGAGGAGAGCGAAGAAGGCGCCTCGGCAACTCCGCGTGACGCGCGAGTGCTGCATTTGCTGCTGGCTGCGCAGGGCGTCGCGCATTATCACGAACGCGTGCCGCTCCAGCTGATGGACTTTGCCTACAGATACACCTCAGCCGTGCTCGAAGACGCCCTTCTCTACGCCGACCACGCCCGACAGCACCATTCGTCGTCGTCGTCGTCGTCGGCTGCAGCTTCGTCAGCGTTGTCTCTGGACGATCTGCGGCTCGCGGTGGCGGCCAGACTGAATCACCAATTTCGCCCCGCGCCGCCAAAGGAACTTCTCTTGGAGCTTGCCCACGAACGCAATCGCCGCCCACTTCCCAATGTGGCCACCACTTCCACAATCAGGCTTCCTCCAGAGAAGAACTGTCTGACCGCCAAAGACTGGGATATCGACGAAGAGCTTGCCGAGTTGCCAGTATGTTCTACGACCTATACGAATCATGAATTGCGTAAGGTGCTAATTACTGTGTTAGGACGACGACGAGGAAAACGAAGACGACCAGCTTCCGGGCGCTAAACGGGCTCGTGCAACGTAAATGAGTAGTTAAATGTTGAATGTAAATTATTGATTTTTGTTTCGTTATCTCTATGTACAGACCAAATGTAGTGGTGACCTGATCTGTCGCCCACCTTCAAACAGAAGCGCTGCATGCTTCCTACTGCTGCTGCTGCTGCTGCTGTTTCGCCGCGGCTTCGGCTATTCGTCGAGCCTTCTTTTCCTCAATGATCTGCGAGACAAACTGATCCTTGAACTCGGGTCCCATGTAATACAGCATGCAATCCATCATGTCGTTCTTCTGGTCTCTACAGGCCCATCCCGCAGTCAACATCTTGCCTTTCTGGCAGTACGCAAATGCTGCAATCAGTGTTAGGAACTAAACTGCTTGACAAACCTAGTGCGTCTACCAACACAGTAACTGCTAATAACGTACCGTCTAATACACTGCGACAATTCTCCCGCGCAAACAGATTCTGCCGTGTCCCAACTTCTGCCTCATCTTTCGGCGATAACACCCATATCGGTACCGGAATTGGCTTTGTCTTCTCTGCCATCGCCTTCTTCTGCCGTGTTCTGATTTATGATGCCTTTTGGGCTTTGTCTACTTTCTCGCCCCTCAGCTCACATCTTCGTGCGGCGCTGCCATGTTTAAAATTATTTCTCCCAACCAAAGGGCCATCTCGTCGTCTCTTTTCGTTGGGTTGCATCTTTTTTCCACCTCTCATAATCATGTCTTCTCTCAAGTTTTCAGTACAGCACAAAGAGCATCGCGAACGAGCGCAGCCTTCAAACCGTAAAAAATGGGGCCTTCTCGAAAAGCACAAGGACTACGTTCTTCGTGCGCGCGACTACCACAGCAAAGAGCAGCGCATCAAGATTCTCCGTGAAAAGGCGCAAGCCAGAAATCCTGATGAGTTCTATTTTGGAATGTACAATTCAAAAACATCTTCTGCTCCGAAATTTCGTGGAATAAAAGAACAGTCAAGAGATACCTCTGTCGTGCTATCGGCAGATCAAATGAAACTTCTGCGCACTCAAGACGCTGGCTATTTAAATACTCTGCTTCGACAAGAACAGTCCGCGGTTGAGAAATTAACGGCACAACTAGCTTTTACAAACGGAGCATGGAAAGAAACGGCGAACGAGAATCAAGAAGAGAATCAAGACTCAGATTACGACTACAGCGATCTTGATGAAGACGAAGACCTAGTTGAAAAATCAAAAAAGACTCGTTTGGGCAAACAGAAATCCTCATCATCACCAAAAATACAACACAAAAGATTTTTAGAAGACGATTCTCTCTCTAATCCGACCGAAAATCTTTCAAACGCTTCTTCCCCATTATTTGACGGTCCTCTATCAAAACACCAACAAGATCTTGTCTCTGCTCTTAGCCAACACAAGCAACGTATTTCGCAAATCGAGGCAGTCCTCAATGAAGCCAAATTGCAAAAAGATCTTCTTGGGAAAGGCCCAAAGAAGAAGATTGTTAAACCTGACGGATCTGCCGTATGGAAATGGTCCAATCAACGCAAACGATGAAATGTTTTTGCTCAAAAAAATTAAAAATGGATTTCCAAAAAATGAATTTCCAACATCTTATATTACTATCTGCAAAATATTTGTCACCTTAAAAACCTTGCTCAAAACTCCTGAAAGCGCCCACAACAACCCCTGTTCAGTTTATCCACACAACATGATCTGAGATATTAAAAGTAAACTCGTATCGCTTGGTTCGGTGTGCTCTCGTTTGGACAGTATGGACATTTAAATCGTTGATTAGGATTATTTTTACTCATCCGACCCAAACTGTCTTTTGCTACTATATGACCACATGGCATCATCATTGGCGGATTTTCATCCGTTGTTTGTTCTTTAGATACTGGGCAAACGAAGATTGCATGAAACTGAAACATATTTTCTGGTAACGGAATCTCAACTGGTAACTCATTCTCACTACTCCATTCTGTTTGCTTCTCCCGCATGATTGTACCAACTTTCAACAACGTTGGCAGCGCAATTGCACCTGCTGATGTGGCAAGATACAGGGGTGAATCGGAGCTGAGTCCCATCAAAGAGCAGAATTCTTTCGTAAGCGACCGTTCTGCATCAGCCCATGCTGTAGGAGCTTCAAACATATCAACATATGGTGATTTGTGCAAATCTGATCTATACACAAACGAGCACATGAGCTTTGATATCTCACCCAGGTATCGCGTACCAAAAGGAGCGAAATTTTCCTTTGCGTATTGCAAGGCCATTTGCTGTCCATTAACAGGCAATCCCGTAGTTTCGTTTTCTGTCATGTTGAAATAATGGATAAATTGTAGCTTGTGTAAGCTGAACTCCAGACTACTCCCCAAACTTAGAAGCTGTTCGCGCTTGCTTGCCGCCCATGCAATAGCTGGTTTCAAATTATGCTTCTTCAAAGCACCCAGAATTCTATACATATCAACAAACTCTTGTTCAATACTATCAGGAATATCTAGATTTGATTCTGCTATGAGCCTATCCGCAACGGAGAACTGGCCTTCACGAATCAAATGCATAGCGACTGCACGATCAAGTAGCGGCTTGCTGGAAGGTGGGAACGCCGATTTGTTGTAAGATGCCTCAACATCAATTTTGAATTTCTGTGTCTTTTATTAGCCTTCCAGCTCTTCATCGCAAGAATAGCTCGTACCTTGTCAATGGCTTTAGAATATTTACTTAGCGATCCATGAATGTCTTTTTGTGCATTTGTGATCTTCTCAGCAAAGTCATCTGCACTACGCTTCACAAACGACATTTGCTCTTTCCGAGACTGAGGCGCTATTCCCAATAGTCAAAGTCAACTAAATCGCCAGTAAATACAAGAGATAATCATTCTTACCCGCATCAATCGTTGCTCTAGCTTTCTGCAGCGTGTCCAGCAACTTATCCACTTCGCTCACGTACTTTCCAAAATCACCGGATTTCTCGAGTCTTCCAAACTCTTTTATTATAGAGTCCATATCTTCCTTTCTAGCTACTACTTCTTCCGCCGATTAGCTGTGCAATCTGCAGCCACAATTCGATACAACGTACCACTCGAGATCCGGGGTGACCACGCAGCTAAAGTAATACCCACGCGGGGCTTTGTGGTACAAATCCCTTTGCTCTTCTACTTCTCTCATCGCTCGTTGGGAGAATTAGAAAGTCTAATCATTGAGAACTAGAAAATATTCGTATGTTTCTACAATACGGTTCGTATTTACTTCTTGTGAATTGAAAAATCGTACTATAATGAAGCTCAATACTGCTGCTATGCGGTATTTAAGCAACGAGGACTTTCGTGTTCTTACAGCGGTCAGTGTAAGCATGTTCTCAAGCGTTCAAGACTGACGGTTCAAACAATCTAGACAGAAATGGGCTCTAAAAATCACGAGGTTGTTCCAACTTCTTTGATTACTCAAATTTCAGGTTTACGAGGCGGATCTGGCGTTGGAAATAGTATTTCAGAACTTGCCAAAGCAAATCTAATTGCGCGTGTAAAGAATGCTAGCTGTGCGTATTTTTGAATAATTTGGTTGCTACATTAATTAATTGAGATGCAGATGATGGCTACAGACTTACCTACGGAGGATACGATTATTTAGCAATCAAAGCTTTCTCTAATCGGAAATCTATATACTCTGTCGGAAATCAAGTTGGCGTTGGCAAAGAATCAGATATCTATGTTGTCGCGGATGAGCGATCTCGAAAAAGAATATTGAAAATTCATAGATTAGGGCGAATTTCCTTTCGAAGCGTAAAAAACAATCGTGATTACCTTCGAAATAGACAATCTGCTTCATGGATGTATTTATCACGACTAGCGGCACAAAAAGAATATGCATTCATGAAGGCTTTATACGACAATGCATTTCCTGTGCCGGAACCAATAGATCAGTCGAGACATTGCATTGTGATGTCTTTAATTCCCGGATTTCCCATGTCAGTATTCTTTTTTGGCTGTTTTAATAGTTGCTTACTCATTTTTACAGGCGGCAGTTATCATCACACGAAGATCCTTCTACGCTTTACTCATCATTAATGGCGTTCATTGTTCGCCTTGCAAATAACGGTCTTATACATTGCGACTTCAACGAATTTAATATAATGATACTGGATAATCCTCCTTCGGATGATGAACAGTTTGTTGTAATTGATTTCCCTCAGTGTGTTTCTGTTGATCATGTGGATGCTGAGAGATACTTCAAACGAGATGTTGATTGTATTCGACGTTTCTTTGAGCGAAAATTAGGGTATGTGGCCGAAGATTATCCGGATTTCAAACGCGACGTTAAGAGATCAGGTACTCTGGACATTGATGTACAAGCTTCGGGGTTTAGCAAAAAGATGTTGAAAGAGTTTGAGAAAGCAATTTCGGAGTCTCGTGAGAAGGGAGAGGAAAACAATGTCTACGACGAAAACTCATCTGGTTCTGAAGAGAACTCGGAGAGAGAAGCTGAAGACGAATCAGAGACACATTCTGACGAAGGACCAGAAGTGACAAACACAAGTACATCACCATAAAAAGATTATTCTGGTTTTGGATTATGTAGTTCTTTGGCATTTCTTCAATAATATTACAAGTTTAACAACAGTTATAGTTTATACATCGTAGCAAATAAAATATAGAAAAGGCGATTTCAGCAAATCTACCATTCTCACCCAACCATCGCTTATTTATAAATCAAGCAACCTCATTTATTGCACACATTAGTTTCACGTTCATTGTATGATACATCAGATGACATATCACATAATATATATCGCCGCGTACTAAGCCGCTTCGAAAAGAATAAAAAGCTGTCGCACACAGAAATTATATAATTGTAAAGAGCAATTGTAGCAAGTGTGACATCAAAAGCATGAAGCAAGTTGTTAACATCTGTTTTTCGTATATCTCTACTTTAACATTGGTGATTCAGAACTTTGAGTTGTTTCGTCGATTGTTTTCCCAAATTCGGGAATCGCTCTAGACAATAGCAGTGGTTAGTATAAGAACTAAATTCTCATCAACACTTTAAGGGTGATAGTTCTTAATAAAAATTGCATACTCTGAAACACTTATCTGATTGTGATTAGACAATTGCTCCCAGTCATACAGAATCTGGGACTGCTCTTCCGTTCGAGCAATATTTTCACCATAAGATATGTCGTTCACCGCGTTATGAGGCGTAATTGGCACAGCAGGAATTGCATAGCCTCTACTGTAAGGGGCTGAAAACTCCTCTATTGCTCGTTGAGCTGCGAGAAGATGATACTCATGTGCTCTCCAATTACGTTTCTTCACTGTGACTTGTTTCAACTTCTTTTGTGCTTCAGTGTCGCTAAACCGCACCTGTATTAAGGCACCTCCTTCTCCGATTGGCTGTCCATTAAACTTGCTAATAACTTCTTCAGCTGTTTCGCGAGAAGCAAACCTATTAAAGCCAAAAGTCAGACTATTATACACACACAAGACTATGACCGTTCTACCTAGCAAACCCAACGCCTCGATTATTACCATGTCCATCTCGCAGCACTTTTAAAGAAATAACTGAATATGATTCCAGCAACTGCTTAAACTCCTACAAATAAAAATTAATTAGTACTCTGCTCAATTTAATACAAAAAATAAAATATAAAACAGCAGAAAAAAGATAAATGAAAATAACTAACAGTCTTATCCCAGTGCCTAGGAATGTTGGAGAAATAGATATTTGTAGAATCTTGATCTTGAAGCTCTTGGAGTCGCAATGCAAAGGATTGCTAATCAGTCAGTATAGTGTACATTGAATCTCCTTTCGAGATACGTCCTACCTTAGCAAATGAGGTTTGGTATCCATATTCTGCTAGCCCCGTTATACATTGAACAGCCTCTTGCTCGGTCTCAAATTGTGCAAAACCGAACCCTTTGCACAAACCTGTCAGACTATCCATCATTGCTTTTGCTGTAGAAACCGAGCCAAAGCGAGTCACTATTTTAAATAAACTTTCGTCCGTAGTAGTCGGAGCCAGACCTCTTATATAAACATTGGTAGTTTTTCGAGGGTTTTTCAGCGCTTCTTCTAATGAAAATGGAGCTGCCCCTGAATGAGGGGAGATGGCCAAGGGAATTGGAATGTCATTGTTGTCGGTGACATCAGTAGGCTTTATTGTTTCTACCTTACTTGAGGGTGACTGGGTCTTATTAACATTTAGCTGCCGAAGTCTCATATTAACATGACCGTTAACAATACTGTTATTAAGTGCTCGATTTTCAGATAATTTGCTTGATCTATTTTGGTTTAGCGAATAAAAACTCCCATTCATGTGTGAATAGTCCCACGGCATTTGCTACAAATAGTAAGCTTAGTCAAACAGTCTATTGACTTAATACGTACCCATCCTCCTTCGTACCCTCTCCATCGTTCAAAGCGACCGTTAGTGTTGTTATGAGGATATTGTCGGCGGAACGATAAATTTGGCTGAACAAACGGAGTAGAGTATTGAGGCCCAGAACCCATTCCAGACTGTGCTTGACGAATAGAGTACATGTCTAAAGGATGAACTGAAGATGAATGTCCTGCATACATCGAATACAAAGGCATCGGAATGCCAGTCGGATACAATGGTGAAGAGAGAGCGCCTTGAGACATGCACTGTGCAGGTTGCACATAACTTCCTGGTTTATCTGATGTTATAATTGGGGAGGGATATACTGTAGACATATTTCCAGAGTAAAATGTGGTAGAACTTGGATAATACTGAGTTGGTATGACTGATTCCTGCGAATTGGCTTGTTCCATCGTTCACCTCGCCAAACAGGGGATCTAACAACTTAAAATATAATCGTGTGTAAATCTTATTTTGTATTGCCTTAATATAATGAATTCAGCTATTAATTAAAGTAAATGAAGTGTAAGAAATATCTGTTAAGGTCAAAACATAATCAGCAGTAAGAAAACGCTTCCATTGCCGAGATCTGTTGTGGGCCGACGGCAAGTGGGAGTTTGGTAAACAATGAGCGGCACGTGCCGACTTGACCGTTGCAGCATAAGCTTAATTTCCGATGTAGTCTCTTGCGCTTTCTACACTCGATTGCTCTGGAATCAGAAAGCACTAGAAGTAAATCTGCGACAAATCACTTTGGCGGTTTTAATAAAATTTCTGACTGTTGCTCGAATGTGGCAGTCTCAACGCCCGACTCGACAATGAGCTTGTGTTACATCATAAAATATGCGCGAGGTGTACAAAATAAAACTTAATTGATAATAAAGTAGAATTTTTTGAAAGCGGTACGTTTTGAATGCGAAGTTGGTCATAAACAGGAGTTTTTTGTGTTTGAATTATAATCTATTTGAGACAGACATAATCTCTTTTGTAGCCATATGCTAAGCATTTTGCAGTAAGCATATTGGCACGGTAACTTTTCGTGAGCATGTAAGAATGCTGTTGCCTGTTTCCATTCTTTGCTTATAGACAGGTTTCAATATAGGAGATTTAGGTAAGAGAGCAGGTATTTTCACGGAATTGGAGTTCCACGGGAGTAAAGTTGCATTAAGGGGCCTTAAGGCAGGCAGGCCTCCTATGCTTCACGTCGTGGAAATAGGTACACGTACCATGGTTCAGATTTATCTAGATGCCAAATTTTATTAACCGAGGCGGGACAGGCACAGAGATAGGGGTTTGGCCGGGAGGGGATTATAGGCGTCGTGGAACTGGACAATCGCAGAGTAGTTGAGGTAGTTCAGAGAGATATGTCATGGCCGGTTGCAGTTCGAGGAGTTCGGTGAGAGATTGCAGAGGCGACAGATGGCGTGATCATCGTCTAAAACTAGCATAGAGTGAGTATAAGAAAAGTGATGGTATAGACATCTTAATGATAGGATTATTTGTATGAACGACAGAGGATGACGTTGGGCTTTGAAGAAGGCGGCCAATAGCAATGGACTGGTTTTTGTATGTAGAAGATACCATTTTGGCGGTGATTGGCATCAATTATTACAGGAGAAATGGCTAGTGCAGTGTGTGCTGCTTGCATGTCGACTGGGGGAGGTCATCTAGGATGAGGAGCCGTCACTGTCGAAAGCAGAGTACCCGTCCAGGCAGACACCGTTAAGGCCCGAGTAAGACAAAAAGGGGGTTAATCAAACGAGCAAAATTAGACAAGTTTATTGATATAGGTGGCTTTAGATTTAAAACAGTATCTATAATGATATGGTCTGTGTTGAATTAAAGCGGAAGTGAATTTTGTTAAAGAATACCTGCTCTCGAGATTTAGACATTGACATTTTTTGAAAACACAGAAATCTAATCTTTTTTGAGACATAAGAGCTGAGTATATGTTTCACAAGTAAATCATGCTTGATAGAGCAAGAGTTTTTGGTTCACTTGAAAACCGAGGATGTTTTGTACATTAGGATAAGAAAAAAAGCGCAGATAAGCAACAAATTAAAAAAAGGAAATGATAATACCCACCCTGCCAGTTCTTTAGTTGAGACAGGTTTTCTCAGCAGCGCTCAAACACTCGATATAGACCCGGAAGATCTGCAATCTCTATGACACTGGGCATTAGCTCTTTCGTGCCAATAAGTCGTCGTCTGATTTCCGGAAAAATGAGCTGCTCAACACAAGTTGCAGTTTCTTTTTTTCTAATTTCTAGCAGGCGGTCTAGCTCAGTGTCGACGCAATTTGCACCATTTACCGTGCTTGGGAAAGATTCTGGTGTATAAAACGTAGCTAACTCTTGTAGTATTGACTCGAAGCACTCAAGCTCGTCACTATAATTAACCTAAGGTATGAACAAATCAGCCCACTGAAAGAATATGCAGTAAAGCTCTCTTACTTTGGCTCCTAGACGATAAACAAACATAGATAATTTTGATAGTGGTGGGAGATAGCCTTTCAAAAGTAAAGGAATACTAGAAAGTTTTCCCTCTTCAGTAACCTCTATGGAAAAATACTCCAACAGCATTAGTCGCATTTCAATCAACTGATTAGCAATTGCCTAGAACTGTCAGATTCAAAACTTAAATACAACCAAGCTCTTTACCTCAAAATCGATAGGCCCTTGATCCCATTTTAAGTTTTTGGTTGCGATTTCAACTAAATCTTCTAACTGTAGAGACGGGTCTAACTTGATTAACCCAAAATTACCAAAATCGCTTAAACCAATTTGATAAAAAAGCTCGAAGCTGTAATAAAATCTTAGCAAAAAGTGTTGGGAAGTTTTCGTTGAATGTACACACCTTAAAGAACCATAATCAACCAAAAACAGTTTAGTACTATGCTGAAGCGCAACCAAGCGCTTTGTTTCATCTACAATACCAACAACGATATTGTTTGAGAGTAATTTCGTCAGACCTTAAAATTGTTAACATAAAAATACTCAATGACAAATAAATTGGTAAGTGACCTTCGTGCATTCGATCTCGTACTTTACTTCGCAGATTTTTTATAC
>JAJLWK010000418.1:0-13322 GCA_030570675.1 Myxozyma neglecta | reverse complement strand
TTTATAGGGGATTTCCGTGGTGGTCGCAGAGGTCGTGGTGGTTATGAAGATCGCCGATTAGGAGGCTGAAGATACGATGATCGTAATGGTCTTCGACCTGCTCCCTATCCTTCTCGATCAGACGACCGTGGTTACGGCCGCAGCGGTCCTGGAAGATTCCCTGACAGCTATCGTGAGCGCGAGCCAGCTAGACCTTATGCTCCTCGTGGTGACTATCGGGAAAGTCAAGATCGCTCTGCTATAGACCGTGACCCCGCACGACCACGCGCCGCCTATCCTGAAAGGAGGGAATATGATGATCGCCGCGGCGGTTATCGTAGTTATTATTCGTCGGAAAGAAGCTCGCGCGGTGGATATCCTGAAAAGCCTGCGTATCCTGAGAAAGGCTCCTATGCTGGACGAAGTGGATACACTGTACCGGAAAGCGATGGGGGCAGACGTGAGTACTCAGAACGCCGACCTAGAGGTTCGTATGATGAAGCAGCACATTCATATCAAAGAGGATACCCTGAAAAACGCTCCGATGCCCCTCCTTCTGCTCCCGCCGCTCCATACGCTGATCGCCAGGCATATGGTCAGGATAGAGATTACCATGATCGACGACCTTACAGTTCTCGAGGTGGATACGGAGACAAAGGTGGATACGGCGACAGAGGTGGATATTCTCACAGAGGTTCGTACCAATCAAGAGATCATAGATATCCACCCAGAGATGCTCCCAGAGATCTTCCAAAGGAAAGTAGAGAAAGCGATGGTAAGTATTGGTACCTAGATACTCATCGGTATCAACCGTGATGCCAGACACAGCACACTAATAGTTATTGAACCAGATCCCTCATTGCCTGCTCCTTCTCGCCCCTATAATGACTACCGTAGCGGACGTCGTTACTAACGATTTAGGTATCATCCTTTAACTTTTGAGTCAATTAGTTGTCATTGCGTTTCCTATTAAAAAAGTCGTTTTCTTGTCAGTGAATATGGTCTTTAGTTCCTGCTACAAAAGCGGTTTTCGTGTCAGTGAAAATAGTCTTAGCTGAAGTCATAATTGGAAATAATGCAGAAAGTCACGTTATTATGCAGTGAAATTTAGCGAGTGTCGAGAATTTATGTTTACTGCTTTTATAATTGTTACCACTCATCTTCATCTCATATTGATTGTCATGACTGAACCAGTTTCACTATCTATTGAAGTCATGCTAATTTATTTGTAAACCTGAAATATGGTACTTATCATTTCTGTTACTATTCACTACTTACTTTTCGTTGATGTCAAGAAATACCAGAATCAAAGTTGTTTAAAATCAATCAGACGTTTATCGTGTTCTTTCAATTTTTGTGACATTTCATCTCCCTACATATTATTTTCTACTTTCAAAGCCATGACTAGAACCTACATATAACATTCTCATAGTTATTCGGCCAGCTTAGTTCACTTTTCAAATAATTAAAATATGCTCTTTCTGGTTGTTTGGCACTTTGCTCCCATTTTTGATTACCACCACACGATAAATACAATTTGGAGTCAGTATTTCTCTTTGTACAATATTACTCTGGACAATCGATTACAACTCTTTTTTTGGATTTTTTCCTGGGAACATAAGCAAAACTTTTCTATTTTATTTCAAAAGTTATGACAGCAAGAAAATAACAATTCAAATCGTAGTTTTTTATTTCTAACCTTAATGGCAACCAACTGATGACAACGCTCAATTGATGAATTTTAGCGTTTCTTTATTAATCTTACCTGCATTCATCAGCTATTGGTAAAAATTAGGTTTTTCTTGAACAGCTAGCGTTATAACGAAAGTCGTCTGAGCAGCTTTGTTAAACTTTGTTAAAATGATGAATGACGACGCGACTGGTGGTGAGAAGTTGCCCTGTTCTAAAAAGTAATCAGTTGGTACTACATCACTAAGAAGATCGTTTACAAGGTAGGACTTGTTTGTGCGACGCTGCTCTTAATTACGTCTTGAGTGCCTTCCTATCGCAGTTTTAGCACAAGACGCCACCAGTTCTGTTCTGTTACTATTACTGTTGCTTTTATATCTCTAAGACTGGTTTGTAATATTGGACTCTATATACAACAATAAGTTCAGCATTTTCATCCTGATCTGATCAGTGCTTATAGTTACACCTCAGGGGAATAAGGCAGTCTGCTGGGGCAAATAATTTATGCTGGTAATGAATCTATACAGTACCAGCAAGAGAATTCTTTGTTTATTAGTAATTTAACAAGAGTAATCAAAATAGTAAGTATTGAAGACTTATTATATATTTTACAGGAGACAAAACTTAGTTAGTGATATACAAACTAGAATAAACAAGAGACCTAAAACTTGCAATGCGCTAAATGACAGTTATGCAATAACAGCAGGGAAGGACAAAAGCAAAGTCGAATCGGGGAAAAAAATTTACAGTCCTCGCATTTAGTCGAGAAAAGAACGGCAACAACATGAAAAAAAAAGCGAAAGAAGAAGCAAACAAAAGACTTAGACAAGGTATGTGAACAAATTCCGAGAAATTCCCAAATTGTCGTACACCTTTCATTTCATCTTGAATAATTAAAAGTTCGTGTTTAGTTGACCATCGTATGATAGAAAATGAATTTTAAATTTGAAAAAAGTGTATCTTAATTTTTAATATACCGAAAGAGACAAAGCCGTACAGAGTTGAACAATAAGCAAATATAATAAAGCTATCAGGAAGTTACTGGTAAACATAAGTGTACATAACATTTTTAGTGTCTGTCGCGATCATATCGACTGGATGATCGAGGATACTCTTCATAACGAGGCGCATAACCTCTATCGCGTTCAGAGTAACGGTCACGATCACGTTCTCTATCTCTGTAACTATCGCGATATCTGTCTTCACGATCACGTTCGCGGTAGCGATCACTGCGGTCACCACGGTCGCGATCACTACGGTCACCACGGTCGCGATCGTAGTAGTCACGACGGTCACGCTCGTCGTAATGATCGCTTCCATAGCGGCCACCTCTTCGGTCATCATCACGACGGTATCTGTCGTCGTAGCGAGGTCGTCGACGAGGGGGTTCTAAAATAGTCATTAATATGATGTACAACCAACTAAAATTCACAGTTTGTACCTCTTCGTCGAGGACCGTAATATTTTCCAGGAGTAGGAGTGCGTGGGCGACTACGACGAGCAACTTCAATGCTATAATCAAATCTGTTAATTTCCAATTCTTGCTTTGATAATATATACTCTTGACGTACTTCAAAGCTCGGCCCTCGAGCTCATGACCTTGAAGATTTTCACGAGCCAAATCAGCTTGTTCGCCATTCTCAAACTTGACGAATCCAAATCCACGGGATTCACGAGAATGGGGATCTTTCATAATTTCACATTTTTCAACAGTTCCATATTTTGAAAAAAGATCAGAAAGTATCTCTTCAGTTACTCGAGGAGCAACACCTGTTACGAAAAGATTGTCGCCTTTGTTTGTGACTTCTTCAGGTTTGCCAGATTCGCTGTTGCTGCTGAATTCTTAGACTTGTTCGCTGGTTCGATTTGTAGATTGCTGAGTTATCTGAGAAAACATACCGATACTCGTCAGCCGCTGGACGGTCGTCGCCACGAGCAGGAGAAGCAGATCTGCGATCATCATATCCCTGATCTGTATCACATTCAGCTAATCAGTAAACAGTTCAATTACGATCAAGGTCTTGTTTCTTGAACCATGTAAAAAAATTGAGCACATTCTCCATCACAAGACCACAAATAACAAAGTAACTTGACGCGTGAACAAGAAGAAAAAACTCACCGTAGTATTCCCGAGACCCGTTCTCGTATTCCATCTTTGGATTTAACAGTTTCCGGATTTGAAACAAATCTCAATATGGGAACAGAACTCGCACGTATGCAGAGATTGTACGCGGGGCAATTGATATAAGTTTGCTAGACCTAATTCTTTGCGTTCGTGTACATAAACAATCCCAGTCACAGAAACGTGACTCAAGTCACAGTTTCTAGTATTCTCTTCTGTAGCTTTAAAATTGTGCGATTCTCTTATTTTTACAATATATTCATTTTAAACCATAAACTAAACTCTACATGAACCTTGATAAGCTCTTACATGCACTTCTCCAAAATCGTGTTAGTATTAGTACGAATAACCCAACAACAAATATTATGCTTCCCAGGATCAAGCAATATATAACGCGCAAAAAAAAACAATTTAGAAAACTAATCACGATTTACAGCAATAGATATATCTCTTGCTACCGTATCTGCAATCTGAATCGCTTCTTGAAGAACAAAATTTCGATTCCACTCTAACCTTCGCCTGTAGGCGACATCCATTATAGCAGAGTTCAATTGTTCCAACTGTTCAACTGTGAAGCTTTCTGTTTCGCGAGCTAATTTGTTATGAAAATTCTCGAGTGCAGTGCTATCCAGTTCGTAAGGGGGATGTATGTTTTCAGGTTCAGAAAGTGATTGAGGCGACGAAACTGATTCTGTAGGTTCCACAATTGTAGAGTGATCAGGTTCAGGTAGTTGGCTAGTTGTTGATGAATCTATCTCGGACTTGGTAGCTAGTGATACCGATTTCTCAGGTGGTACCGATTTCTCCGGACTCATTATGTTTGATAGTGCCATCGCATCGTTTCCGCTAAAACTCTTCTCGATTGGTTCAGAAGTAATGTCTTTCATATCAACGTCATCAGTACTTCGTTCAGTTTGTGCAGGCGTACTGTGGTGCAGAACGACACCTTCTTGATCCAGTACTGACTGTCCGACAGAATTTTGAGGAACATTTAAATGAACAGGCTCGTTTGGTTCGTCTTCATCATCATCAGAAAACATATTTTCGATGGTACGGGGTTGTGAAGGTGGTCTTCTAGCTTCTTCTTCCGCTCGTTTAGCAGCCTCAAGTCTCTCCTTTTCCTCTAATTCGAGTCTGTGTTTTCTTTGAATTTCTTGCATCTTTTCTTGTTGTCGCTGGAGTTTTTCTTTATAAATCTTTGCTCGCTGATTCTCTCGTTCGAGAACTCTTTCGCAATCGAGCAAAAACTGAGCATCTCCTATCTCATCTACTGAAACAAGAACATTTGCGTACATTTCGGAGGCCTATTTTTGTTAACTTAACATTTATTGGGTTCTCATATATCAAACATACCTTCAGGATTTTCTCGCGATCACCACTAGTATTTGAGTCTTCTAGAATATAAGAAATATCACTGAGAAACTGTTTGGGAGTACAGTAATAACCATTCCATAAACGATCCTCGATGACGTCCAAATCCATATTGTGATACTTCTTACCAGTACTCCTTTGCAGAATCATTTCATCATCAGTTACTGTGTACTCGTACAGAACATTAGGATCAATTTCGGTTCCGTCAAATAGATACGCTAGATACTCATCATCCTTTTATCTATATTAGTTTGTCCCCCAAATCTGCATTAAAAAATTGAACTTACAATTGGCGGCTTTCTGAAGCGTTTATATCTCACTTTCAGAAGTTCCATCAAACCACTCAGCTTGATCTTCAGATAGTTCTTGAGCCGTTTATCTTTCTCTTCTTGAGCCTTGAGTTCTGCCCTAGAAAGCACTTTTGGTGGATCCGGTGGTGCCTTAGGTAATATTTCTAGTTTCCTCTTTTTCCGATTTTCCTTGTCTGGATAAACAGAAGGCGCATTGGAAATATGGAGCTTCACTCCTTCGAAAAACCTCAATCGTTCATCCTTAAAAATATAAAGTTAGAATTAAATCTTACTGTAAAACTTGAAACAGACTCACGTAAGTCGCTTTTGAAATCTCTATTCTGTTTGCTCGAGAAAAACCAAATAGAGATTTCACTTCATGATCGAGATATTCAAATCCAGATTCAACAATTGCTAGGAGAAGAATTTGCTCAACAGGAGATATCCCACGAAGTAGTCCTTGAAATGTTGTCCACGCTGAAGGTGAAAGCGTTTTATACCAAGAATCAATGTTGGGTATAAATATGACACTAGGAGTATGACGTTTCACTTCCACAAATAATTGGACAATAGCAGCTTCCACTGTCTAAAAAGAACAAAGTCAGTAAGCAGCTTAATTTTTGACAGCAGAAAGTATTTACCCGAGTGGAGTCGCTCAGAAGAGTTGCCAAGTCAAACGTCTGAACATGGTATCCTTCTAAATACTGCATAGTAGCCGCGCCCAAATACTCTTGGCCCATGCCTTGAGATCCGGCAATAAGCATTCTGGGCCTAAAAACTCTTGAAGATTCAAAATCTGTAAACGTTAGTGAATCTCAATCTTTAAAATTCTATGACGCGTATCAACACATACCCTGCATCATATTCTCGCGGGCAAAGCCTGCATCAGTGGTGTCTTCTTCATATAGCGCTTCTTCGGCAATAGATATTTTCTTCTGTCGAGGAATAGCAATATCTAAAGCTTGCTTAATTTCTTCAAACGTTCGAGCTAATAATGGCTCCACTCGCTTTGGGAGAGGTGAAGCGTTTGACGCCGTAGACCGCTGCGAGGAGGGAATAATTTCTGCCAGAAATATTAGAACAGTTAACAATAAACTAGTTGAAGTTCTTACTTTTTAATGACAATGTAAAGTCACGAGGAGATACAGTTATACTGGCGGGATCAATAACTAGCTTATCGTTACTGGAATAAATCTGCGGGTATCTGCGCTGAATGGCACTTAACGCCGACTCAGTACATAAGGCCCTCAGATCAGCACCTCCATAACCTTTGGTCATTGCAGCTACCTCGCTTATGAAACTTGATGAAAGAGGTGGATTCCAGCCCTTTGTTTGAATCTCAATAATTTTCTTTCTACCTTCAATATTGGGTAGCGGAAAGTAAAACTCTCGATCAAAACGACCAGGTCGCCGTAGAGCGGGATCGATAGAGTCAGGTCTATTTGTTGCGCCAATGACAATCACTTGACCTCGATTGTCCATACCGTCCATTAAAGCCAACAAAGTAGATACGATTGATGCATGAATCTGCTCCTGCTTGGATGATCTGACCGGAGCGAGACCTAAATAATATTTAGTTTAACATATATGCTGATTTTAGTTAACTTGAACAAGAACTCACCGTCGATCTCGTCAAAAAAGATAATACTTGGCTGAGTATTTCTTGCTTCCTCAAACAGAAGTCTCAATTGCCTTTCTGCTTCACCTACCCACTTGGACAAAGCATCAGCACCTTTTCTCATATAGAATGAAATTTTTCTGCCTTCGGTCGAACAGCTAGCAGCTAGAGCACGAGCCAGTAATGTTTTACCGGTACCAGGTGGACCATGAAATAAGACACCTCGAGGTGGTGTGACTTTAAATCGCTGAAACACTTCAGGATAGAGCAAAGGTAATGCTACCATTTCTTTTAATTGGCGGATATGTTCATCAAGACCTCCCACCGCACTAAAGTCGATATTCATGTCAACTCCCAGTGGGTCAGTATCAGATAGATTATTCTTCTTGACCAAACCCAAAGAAGATGCAGGATTGGTGACATGTTCTAAGTCGCCTAAATTAGGCAACTTACTGGTCGTATTTCTGACAGCTGCGTCGTCATCTGAGGAATCTGAATCTGCAGCACCGCCAGCGGCTTGCAAAGTAGAATCAGGACCTCTAATACCAAACAGTGACTTCACCCCGGCGCCTCCAAATGGACCATACGTAGAGTACAGTCGTCTGTTATTAGTATTTGTACGTCTTCTGGATTCTGTCGGTGCAAACGAATCATCGTAGCCGTCAGGGATAGGAGGCGGAAGTATTTGATAGTTAACTTCCCTTCTGGCGCGTAAATTCTTCCGACGATTTTGTGGAGGCGCACTAAGCTCATCCAGCTCCTGTTGTAATGTCAATGGCCCATCCTCATCGCCATCAGTCTCACTGCGCTTTTGACTCCGAGTTGTTACGTTTCTTGTAACACGTCGAGAACTTCGCCGTCTGGCTATACTATCTGAAAAATCTGAATCCTCTACCACAAACCCGTTATTTCCGCTCACTTCAGATGCCGAATCACTTTCTTCCTCGCTTCCACTTTCTTCAAACTCCTCGTCATCGTCATTGTCGCGATTTCTAGATGAAGCCCGCGCTGCTTTACGAGAGTACACAGGTTGAGTAGCTTGTTGTAATAGCTGTTGACGAATTGAAGTTCCAGAAAGACGTCGTTCAGATTTCGCTGCATCGGGAGAGGACGTTTGTTTCTCCACTGACTGTTGACGACCGTTTGTTGAAGCACGTCGAGTGGATCGCCTAGTTGAAAGTCCTCCGTCACTCTCGTCTTTTGTGAATTCTTCTGCATTCATAGAGGCTTCGTTTTTTTCCTTTGATGCATCGTTGGTTGCAGATCCGTTGAGGTTCTTTCGCAACCGAAGCCTGACATGTAAACTCTTTCCAGCACTGGGATTGCCATCTTCAAAATAATCTTCTTCACCCTCAACGTTATCGTTTTCAGCTTCAGAGCCAGTCTCCTCAGCCTCAGGTTCATCTTCATCCAATTCAGCTAATTCAGCTTCGAACCCTTCGTCGTCATCTGATTCTGCGTAGTTGATCCGCTGTCGAGTAGTACGTGGACCACTGTCGAAGTCGTCCTCTACTTCGTAGTCTCCCCCGCCTCCTCGAGATCTTCTGGAACCTTTACGTGATCGCTTCCGTTTTCCTGCCATTGTCTATTATTGTTTTCTCGATTGACACAGTGATGCTCAATAAATAAACGAAGTTGAGGTCAACGATGCCCCTGGATGGTGCAACTTTGATCACAAACGAGTTCGACAGCTGCGTGACCTCTCAGCAAGCTAACCCCAGACTAAAATACAATTCTTCAACACAAAATAAAGTTCTGAATATTATACACAAGATTGACTGGGCTATTGTGAGAGAATGCAGTGTACAAACCACAATGGCAGATTGTCAATTCTAGGGCAGAAGAACACAAAATAGAGTTTTACTGATCCGGTTTTTAGTGGCTGTTGCTGACTTGAATTGCGGATGAACAAGTAGCGCTTACCCAGATCAATAGCTGCGAAATTGCTCTCGCAACATATATGTTGCACACTGTAAATTGCATTATATTATTCAAATAAATATATATTTTGCGCTGTCGCTAGGAAAGACCAAAAATGAAGATTGGCTACGGCGAAATAAAGTATTCGGGTAACTAAAAAACATTTAATTTATTATAACTCAGGGGAAGCATCTCATCGCTCGTCGAAAACTTTGACACTGTGTGGAATTTCTAAAATTACAATTTCTTTTTCCTGGCTAAAATATTGTTGATTTTTATGGTTGCGAAAGAAAAATTGAGCAAGGTTGCGCGCCCTCTTTTTTCTCGGTGGCTTCCTCCCAGTTCTTGTGCCGCCTTTGGCATAAGTGCCGAATATCTGCGCAACGTGTCAACAACCCTTTCCCATCATTAGCGATAGAGCGTGATTGCCATATTCACCTTCGTTAACCAACGGCAACAAACGTTCGAAAACCTTTATCGCTACAATTTTTAAAATTATTAATTTGATAGAACAGATTACGTATTGTTATTAACTTCCAAAAAACTCCATACCCAGTAACATCCAAAATAGTCACTTTCGAATGCTAACCTCCTGTAAAAGAAGTATGCCAATTATGTACAGACAGAAGACCATTTCGTTCGACTTTTATACCTTTCTATATGCAAAGCACCAATATAACTGTATTCAAGTCACACTCGTTCAGATCGGTCCAAATCTAGAATATCTTCCGGTCATTAATCGCTCAGGATGCACAACTGGATTGCGAGAGTTCCGGTTGCTTTTGTTTTTCTGTGCGCCCTGTTCCTTGAGTATAGTTAAAAATGAAATCGCCGGCACAGAAAACTGAAAATCTTTGTGTTGATCTATATCGTCCCACTCCGAACCAAGATCATCGTCGAGTTGCGTAGAACTTCTATACTCAAGTTCCTCAGCTACAGTGGTTCTTCGGATAAATGCACGCCCAATTTCATTCACCGTTTTAAACGCCTGACTAATCACATCTTCAAGATTAACAGCTTTCACAAGCTCTGCACCGGCTAACATCTGGCGAATTTCAGGAAGCGATGCCAATCTTTCGCGGCTCTGACGCACTGTGTCGCGAATCGTCTGGGCAAGCATTCGTCCGCCCGTTTCCACATTCCAATCCAGTTTCAAGTCGACTATTGGTCGTAATGCACCTCTCAATAGATTCGAGTTAATCTGCAGATCAATAAATGCTCGTTGAGAAACTTCTGTTGCTTTCATGTGATTTGAGTTTAAAAATGCCTTTAGCATTGGAGTAAGCTGTCGCCTTCGTTGGCTTTCTAACCTTGAATCTAATTTCATTTGACGTTTGCTCTGCCTTCGCGGAACTCTAGATGATTCCTCCATAGAATTAACATTAGGACTGAGGTTGATTTCTGTGAGCGCCACCTTTCCATCTGTTTGATCATCGCTCATAATGGCAGTGTAACTCGCTCTGTCATAGTCCAAAAAATGAGTGCTATGACCCGCTAAAATTGTAGGGCGGGATCTAGCCAACGGCCATAATCTCTCAACGTTTCGTTTGATCTCTGATAAACCTATACCTTTGTTCATCAAAAGTACCACATTTGAGCGTGAGCTTAATTGATCCTTTAATATTCCCAATATATGAAGATTAAACGAGAGTGACTTGCAACTTAATACTAGAT
Source organism: Myxozyma neglecta (assembly GCA_030570675.1). NCBI lineage: Eukaryota > Fungi > Ascomycota > Lipomycetes > Lipomycetales > Lipomycetaceae > Myxozyma > Myxozyma neglecta. The sequence goes on along the minus strand of JAJLWK010000418.1, from coordinate 2,659 downwards.
TTGGTATAAAAGTCTTCAGTTCTCTGCTCAGAACCTGCGACGGAAGTTCGGTAACATAATGGACCAAATTGAGTCTGTCCTTTCCATCTGCGGTTTTACGTATTAATATGAAACCAGTAAGACTCTCTGCACGTTTGAAATTTTTCATAGCTTGTGATGACTCCAAAAGTACTGATATATTGGGAGTTGGTTTACTTAATGTGTTCTTCAAACAATTTATCACCATGGCACCCAGAGACATAATGCCAACATGTACTATAACACGATTAGACCATGACCTTATTGAGTACAACAACCAACTCTTTCTCACCTATTTCAACGGCACTTTTACGTTGTTCTCTTAGGGCCGAAACTTTCCGACTCTCAACGAGCAGTTTCTTACATGAATATTCCCCACGTATAACTCCCTGTCGTGATTTCTCCAACATGCGTCGAAATTTTACAGGATCATATTCTCCAGATCTCCTAAGCCTCAGAAGAAGTTTTTGTTGCACAGCAGGCCGTACCTCTCTCCAAATTGTTTCATAACTTGTTCGTCTTCCTGGTAACAAATATTGCCGACCACTTGATTCTTTGTCACCGGAAAACTGTGATTCCGCTAACTTTGAGGTACTTCGTTCTATGTCTCCAGAATTTCGTTTGAATTTAAATTGCTTTAGTATTTGGCCCAGAGGCCGCAACCTTCTGTGCATAGATATATTTCCTGTTGCGCCCACCTTGCACTGGAAACCGAAAAGTCTATACCAGTGTTATACCTAATGGGCAAAAGCCAATTCTGTTGCAGGTTTAAATAAATATATAAATAAAAACGCCGTTAGAATGGCCGATCACAAGTGATCATAACAGAAGCGCGGACTTGAATCAAAATTATAATAGTTTCCAAATAAGTCGTTATGATTCTCTAATTTCGAAAGTTGGGAGTAGAACTGGAGTACAAAACCCATCATAATACAAATCTAGGAACCAATTAGAGCTCGGTAATTTCGAGCTTTCTCGTTTGATTGCAATTCATAGAAATTTAGTGAGGACAGAGTTATCGCTTTTTGATTAATCATAAGTCTTATAAATTAAAAATTTGGAGAGTAGAAATTCAAAAAGCTTGTTTAACAAAAAGTGCCTCGACATATAATATTACTATATCCAATGATTCAAAAACCCATCTTAGATTTACGACAACACCAAGTACCCGCCTAACCATTAACCATACAAACAACGCCCCCCAAATACCATTTCAAAGCAGAGAATGTTACAACGCTGAACTTATTAAGAGTGTGCATGAATACTACTGAGATTCATAGAACCTCAAAGCAAAAGTCTTTCAACTAAACACTCTCTTCTGCTGTCTTTTCAGGACTAGGACCAGTTTCTGTTGCAGCAGAGGAGTTTGAATCGGACAGATGTCGAGGTGTGACGACTAATGTGGGCTGATTTCGAAATGGCTCAACAGGAACCCCATCTGTGTGCATAGGAGACGCCCACGCCATAAAATCACGACGAACTTCAACATAATCGTACGCAAACTCTCCAATCTGGTCTTCGTCCATACCGCGCATTTCAGCATCTTCGTCTGCCCTTAATTTGAGACCTGGGATCTTATCTAAAACAAAGCAAATAAAGGCGGTCATCACAAACACATATGCACTGCATGCAACGACGTATGTAAATTGCTTGTATAGTGGAGCCCAATGGTGATTGATAAAACCACCGCTGGCCCCAATATTGACACCGTCCAATCCAATAACATAGTCCGCAGCAAAAAAAGCATTCCAAATAAGACCAATTATTCCGGCGACGCCGTGCTCAGCGAACAGATCAAGAGCATCATCAATCTTCAGCAAGTATTTGATTTTAGTAGATAAATTGCAAAGTACTCCAGCAAGAATACCCAAAGGAACAGAGGCCCATAAAGGAATCAATCCTGAAGCGGGAGTTGCGGCGACAAGTCCAGAAATGAAACCGGAGCAAATAGCCACAGTAGACCACTTACGCTCTAATCGGTAGTCCATCAAACACCAAGAAATAGCACCAAAAATCGCAGTCAAATTAGAATTCCACGTAGCATAGATAGCTCTGATGTTAGCTCCAAAGGAAGAACCACCATTAAATCCAAGCCATCCAAACCATAGAAGAATAGTTCCTAAAGTAACAAGAGATACGTTGTGTGGACGAAAGTTCAAGAGAAGTCTATCAGAACGACGACCAAGAACAAAAGAATATGCTAATCCTCCGACACCGGAACCGATTTCCACAGGACCACCACCAGCATAATCAAAAACTCCCCACTTGAATGCCCAACCATTAGAGTTCCAAATCCAGTAGGCTAGAGGACAGTAAACGATTGTTGCCCAAATGAAACAGAAAATCATAGCTGGGAGAATACGACCTCGCTCGGCCACAGAACCCATTATAATAGCAAGAGTGACAGCACAGAACATTCCCTGGTACATGGCAAATAATAGTTCTGGCACCAATGGGGTAGCGGCTGGAGGAGCACCAAGTACATTGCGAAGACCTATTGCTCGAAGGTTTCCAATGTAGGCGTTTGTTGCTGTTGGCGAGAACGCAAGTGAGAAGCCCCAGAAGTACCATTGAAAAATCGCAACACTGCCTGCCATAAGACAGACCCAAATCATCGAGAGCGCCGACTTGCGACGAGCGA
>JAJLWK010000417.1:0-13380 GCA_030570675.1 Myxozyma neglecta | reverse complement strand
ATCGCCGCAATGCTCCCCAGCGTCTTTCTGCTTGAGAAGAGAGGCAATGTAAATTGGTCCACGTTTTGCACTCTGGGTTCACATTTGACGACTCTGCTTCTCCGCGCTCGCTTTCGTCAATGCGCTGCGTTGCTCTTCCGCTGGCGACGTCACTCATCACCGCGCATCTGACTCCAGAATAGTGCAGAGCTGGTCTACTCCTGCTCCTCCACAACTTCACCACTTTGTGGCGGCCTTATTTACCTTACCAAGACCGGGACCATGGGAAATTCTTCGTCTCACGAGCAACGACTGCCAGATCCGCCACAGTCGGCTGTTCAATCTGCAGATCAATCGGCGAGTCAGTCAACCACCGCATCGACTCTTACTTCGCCGCTCGACACACCGCACGAGTCGCTCTCCTCGCAGCCAAATGCTCGAGCAGACACCTATTTCGCACCTGAACCCGTGAAAAAACATCGTCCTCGGTCAATTCTCAGCTCGGAGAGTCTTGATTCTCAACCTACTGCGCAGCATCAAGAAGATGCCTACGACGAAGAGTACGATGCTGCCTCGTACAATGAGCGCACGCATAGAACATTAGACGATATCCATGAAGGTAAAGTTCAGCGTACAGACGATGTCACCGCAGATCTTCAGCGTGTTAGACTTAGCGACACTGCAGAGGATACTTCTGTTACTGATAAAGCGGCAGACGATATCTCTGTTCCTGCGAAACCAGTGTCTAAAATGCTTTCCGGCGAGGAAATTGATTTCTACTATGGACAGCCATCTGAGCAGGCAGTTCCTACCGTCATTAGCTGGATTCATGGCGGTAAGAAAGTCTATGTCACTGGTACTTTTACTGGATGGAGAAAAATGATAAAACTTGCCAAAAAGTGCGTTACGACGATTTTTTTTATTTCCAGATCATTTACTAATAAATACAGCGGCAACGACTTTTCTACCGTGATAAACCTTCCACCCGGTACTCATCGTATCCGTTTTGTCGTCGATAACGAACTTCGCTGCTCGGATGCTCTTCCAACTGCTACAGATTCCATGGGAAACCTTGTCAACTACATTGAAGTCGCTGCACTTGAACTTCCTCCTCTAGAACGAGAATCTCAACTCGAAGACGAACATTACGAAGACGAAGTGCCTGTTGCTCCGTTAGATTATACAACCGAGATTCCTGAAATCTTTACAAATCCTGCCGCAACTGAACGATACATCTCAGAAGAATACCCTGCTCCCCCGTTCCTACCCCCACATTTAGAAACCGTGATCCTCAACACAAACTCGACCGAAAAAGACGACAGCAGTGTCCTTCCAATTCCGAATCACGTCGTCTTGAATCACTTAGCCACAACTTCAATTAAGCACAACGTTCTTGCCGTCGCTAGCGTAAGCCGGTATTCACGAAAATACGTTACGCAGATTCTTTATGCGCCTTTGTAAGATTACTTTGTTACAGTATTGGTTATTGTATTATGGAATGGCGTCTTGTGTTTTTTATAACTTGTTCTAATAGATGTATTTCTCTATCGTACTCTAACTCTCTTCGCTGGACGCGAAAGAACCTGTTTTGATTTCAACTTTGGTTCTTTAATCTTCCATTCTAAAACCTTTTTCATCGTAGCATGCAAAATTCTCTTTTCACTTAATCTTACTTCAATAGCATTTCTCAAGTTGATGTTTCCATCAATTTGCGTCTCCAAGATCAAATTCTCATCAGTGATAACATCGGTTTTGTACATATTTAGCTTCTGCTTTAAAATATCAAGCCACAGTTCTTGTTGTTCACTTTGTTGTTTAAGCTGTTTTCGCGGTATTCTTGACACAGCTTCAAAGCCTTGTTTGGCGAGTTCTCGGAACGCAGGGGGTTTCAAAAGTAAGATGTAAGTAAGTAATAATGCTGAAGTGGGAATTGCATTCGTAGATACTGTAATTTGAATTGAATCGTCAAGTAATTCTTCATCATTTTCTTCATCGTATTGAAGCATAAAGTCCATCTACAATAATTAGTATGGTAACAACTAAAACGAAATCTAAACGCACCCGTTTTTTAAGATGTTGCTCAGAAAGATTTGAACTAGCAGCATCGATGACCATCTGCGTTTCAATTTCAACAACATCGTTCTTTGTCTTTCCAAATCTCGTGTAGCCGTATCGTCGAAGTAAATCAGCATTTGGAAGATCGCCATACGTGTTATAAATTTGGGATCCTTTAGGAATATCCTGAATCGTTCGCATTTCTAATTTATCCTTTGAGTAGAATAGTTTTGCCTATTTTGTTAGCTGCAAAATAAACACCTTTGTGTAAAAACGTACATTGCATAAATCAGAATCACCGTTAAGCATATCAGCTAATGGAACCATTGCTTTTAGAAATTTCTGATCTTCATCGTCTTCCTCTTCTTCAATGACTTCCTCAACTTCATGCTCCACAGAAATATCCATCGCATCAACACTTTTATCCGCTTCTTCTTCTTCCTCTTCATCGTCTGATTCAGCATCAGGCAATTTCGTGACATCTTCCTGTTCAGCTTCTTCGTCTCCTTCTTCATCAGGATTTCTCTCCACATCAAAACTGTACGAGAGGATAATACTTCCCATTCGATGGTACGCATCCAAACTACTATCCACGCTCGCAAATACTGCAGGATATTTTTCAATCAAAGGTTTTACCACGTCTCTATACGTCTCCTCAGCTTCTTCTTTTCCCAGTTGATCCAAAACTGTTGTTCCTTTTAACTCTTCTAATTCTTGTTCACTCCAAAACATTGGCGTACTAAAGTTCTTTGGCAACACATCAAAATACGGTTTCCAAAAACTATCCTGTCTATCCTCACTCATCATCGTAATAATCAACCCAACCCACCGATCGAGATGTTCAATCCCAGGTATTTTCTTCATAATCCCCGTATTTTCATTGCTCAATAATATACCCCGTGGTATACTAAACAACGTCGTTCCTTCAGGTATATTTTCATTAGCTAAAACTGCTCTTCCTTGATTTTGACTTCGTAAATCAGCTAAGGCAATGTTGGGATGAATTTCCACTCCTGGACATGATTTCAACCAACCAAGAAAGGCAGCAGATTTTTGATTGAATAAAGCACTGTCTTCCATGTCGTCTCCTATTTATATTCCTGACAAGTCGATGCGGTTGTATTACGATATTTTGATAATTTTTATTTTTCGCCTCATTACGTGCGGCTGAAAGCTAATCTGAAGTTTATTTGGCTTGTGGTTTGCAATTTGGTGGATGACTTGGTAGTAAGATTTTCTATATGCAATCTTGCTTTTCTATATTAAACAGCCATATATTAGGCTAGACACCATTTTTATGTTTATTTTTTATCTTAAGCAGCCATTTATTAGAAAAATACATGCAAGTTTGAATTAAAACAAGCTTCTCAGAAATAAAAAATACATTATAACCCTAATACATCCCAAGAATATTTCTAAAGCCCTACTTTCACATAAGGACATGCTTACATGATAAAGTATCTTTGACTAGGGATTTTAACTCAGACACAGAAACTTTTTCTTTTCACCGAATTTTCTTTAGGATAGAAGTCCTTAAGCTCAGGTTCTACTTTAGTCTTACACATATTGGCCCGGTCATAAACTTCTTTACCTCCGATCTACTCTTTTCAGATCTTTGCCTCATAGTGTGCGGCTGAATCTGACAGTTTCGAATGAAGTAGATTTGGTCGCCACATTGCGTTCAAATCCCAGTATATCAAACAATCTACAAATACCAGAAAGGTTCACGAAGATTGATCAAACACATTAAAATGGGTCGAGCAGAAGTTGGAACACCCAAGTACATCGCTAATAAGATGAAAGCGAAAGGCCTACAACGGCTACGATGGTATTGTCAAGGTATGTGACTTTTCTTCCTTTGATTTGCGAATCTCAACTAATTACTTTATTGGATAGTATGCGAAAAACAATGCCGCGATGAAAACGGATTTAGGTGTCATACACAATCAGAATCACATGTTCGACAAATGTTAATAATAGGTGAAAATCCACAAAAGAAAATCCACGAGTTTACCTCTCAATTCAAACGCGATTTCATCTCCCTCCTCCGCTCTTCTCACGGCGAAAAGAAAATCAACGCGAACAAATTTTACCAAGAATATATTGCTGATAGAAATCACATCCACATGAACGCAACTCGTTATGCGACTTTGACAGAATTCGTAAAATCTTTGGCTGACGAAGGAATCGTTAAAGTTGAAGTTGACGAGAAGAGCAGAGAAGGTGGATTGACGGTCGCATATATCGATAATTCCCCAGAAGCTATAAAGCGACGTGAAATTGCTTCAAAACGTGATAAGATCGGTGATGACGACATAAATCGTGACCAGAAATTATTACAATCTCAAATCAAGAAAGCATACGAAGAAAAAGAGTCAAAAGCGAAAGACTCATCTTCTGGCGAAGAATCCGAGAAGCAGTCTAAACTGTTACAAAGGGACGAAGAGAATCCTATCAAAATTGGCTTTACTCTTTCTACTGCAAGCGGAAAATCGTCATCCTTGGCTAAGAGACCTCCAGTTGTTCAACTAAACCGACCAAAAAAGCTTCTGAAAATGAAATAAAATATTTTATCTTCATTGTATACTACGGAGTTGGCGTTTTTCTTTTTCAAACATCTTTTAGTATGAATGAATATGTCTTTTTGTCATCTAAACCTTTCTAAGAATGATTGAAGTTGAGAAGAGCTTTTTCGACAATGAAATTATTGAACGTCTCCTTCCTACCACAACCGAAGCAAATGCATTAGAAAAATTGAAGAATAAACTGTAAACGACGAAATAAATCGCAATCAATCAAAAAACTTAGACTAGGAAAGCTTACATAGAAAGGAATTCGGAAGGGAGAAACTCATTGTATCCACTATTGTCTTTCTTTTACGAAATATGGAATTCAGTAGAACTTGGATTTGGTCGCTCTGCTGCAAGTGAAAAATCATCATCATCGTTTGCCCAGAGACCTGTAGCTGTTCAGCTTAACCGCCAAAGAAACTTTCGAATATACAATAGAGAGGTTTGTTCTCATTATATACTACGAAATTGGCGGTCTTTTCTTTTAAACATATATTAGCATACTTACATTATATTTTTATCCTTCATAAGTTTCTAATAAACATCTAATTTAAGCAAGAGTCTTTTCAACCATGAAGATATTGTACTTCTCCTTCAATATCTTCCTCAAAGGATCGCAAATCTCAGCACTGTAAGGAGCAAGAATTCCAGCCTCCTTGAAATATCCGTCCAAAAGAAGCTCAGCGGCAACAGCGCATGGAGTACCAACGAGCTTAGCCATGGAAGAGTAGCCGTTAGGGTCACCATAGTCGGCCAAAGTGGATGTTCGAGTTTCCTTGGATCCATCGGGCCAGGTGATGCCAAACTTGTGCTGAAGCATGACAAAGTCACGCTCACCAGGCTCGTATTGCATAAGCTCCTCAAGAGTGGCGCAAAGGGTGTCGAGAGGGTTGCCCTTGGGAGTAATTGGTTTCTCGGAGAAAAATCCGAGCCACTTGAGTCCATTGATGATAGTAGCCTTGGCTTCAGCACTGGGGAAAGTTGCCTTAGCGTCAATAGCAGCAAGAAGGTCAGCCTCGCTAGTAGAAGCAGCTCCAATGAGTTTAGCAAAAGCTTCATTCCAGGGAGTAGGAGTCTTAAGGAAGTCTTTCTCGGTATCATCGAGCAATCCGAGGTCAACAAGGACAAGAGTGAAATCAGTGAATCCCTGGTAACGAAGAGTTCCACGAATAACAGTCTCAGCTTCAGGGATGTTGTAAAGCTCTTTGTAGATGGTCGAATCACGGTTACCGTAGGCGAGGAAAGCGTAACCGGGGTAAATGAAGTATGGCTTAGCAGACTTCATTAAATCTTTTCCGGGAATCTCAACAACCTTGCCATCCTGATAAAACTTGGCATTGTTGCGAAGCGCGAGCAAAACTCCACGCGAAGACCACGAGAACTTGTATCCAAGCGGGTTGTCAGAGTTTTCAGGAGCGGGAAGACCACCACAGTACGACAAAAAGCTGGTAACTTTTCCTCCTTCTTTGTGAATATCGTCAATAGCCTTGACGGCGTAAAGGTGGTCGATACCAGGGTCAAGACCAATTTCGTTGAAGATGATGGTACCAGCCTTCTTGGCACTATTTTCTGTCAGCTCTATTATCACTGCGTATCTCAGTAAACTCACCTTTCTTCAAGAGCCTTGATGGCGGGGGAAATGTAGGAAGTAGTAAGAACATTCTTGCCGAACTTGATAGCAGCGGCAGCAACAGTAGCGTGGTAAATGTAAGGAATCAAACTAAATTTAGTGAGCAGAAATTGCACAAAACCTTCCCACTGCATTTACCTGATGACAAGGTCAACCTCAGATACAGCAGCCTCAAGAGCGGCAGGATCAGTAACATCGAGCGAGATAGCCTTGGAGTTGGAAGAGCCAGCTAAGGCCTGAGCCTTCTCGAGCGTGCGGCATGCTGTTCAACACGCAATTAGCATTCAATGTCTCCATTTTCATTAGGGAGTTTTTATCTAAAAATCTCTATTAATTTGTGACATACCAACAATGACCTCTGTGTTGGGACGAGCAGCGAGAATATCAACAGTGGGCTTGGCCACAAAGCCTGAGCCGAGAAGAAGAACTTTTCTAAAATGAAGTATCATTAGTATATGTGTTGCATGAAGTCACCATCAATTGAAAGTAACAACAATTGATTTTATAACATATGAGGAGATACGTACTGAACCATTGTTGATTTTCACAAACAGTGTCGAACTAAAAAGATAGTTCTGTTAAAGATTTAAATATTTGCGCTCGGAATATCTACGTTATTTAAACTTTGCGAGCCCCAAGTTACTAAATTACCCGAACCCTATTTAGAGCGTCATTGATGAGTTCTATCGAGCGCAATCACGGCCCAAAAGGCCACTCCGGGTGAGATAAGCCACGGTCATCGAATACCGTTGGCACCTCGATCTGTTTTGATGACTGACGATTAAATGCGGTAGATAGCTTTGAGAATCGAATGTGCAAATTTGGTGTCATGATGACAAGATTTGATATGAAGTTGTAGAGCTTAATCTCTGTACCTGTAATTGCTTGTTACCACACCTAACCAAGTACGAAGAACGAATTATGACTGATTTACTCCAATGAAACTCCATTCTCGGTGAACCGATGTCTAATGCTTTGAGTTTCTCGAATTGCTTTTGCATATTTGAAGATCACTTCCAATTAATTATTCATAAACATAAAAACCCGGTAGAAAACAGATATCAATGCCATCACTAGATAAAACGTAACAAAAGAGAAGCCAATATTTACAGTCAGAAAACGTACCCCAGATTAAAATCAAATGAACCAAAACGCAAAAAAAGCCATTACTGTCAATGCGATTATGCGTTTGAAACCACACATTGCGAGACAGAATGTTATTAAAAAAATGAAACACAAATATAATACAAAGGAAAGGATAAATGCAACATACTCAGAGTGGCATTCTACCATCAGTACATTACAAATCTCTTAAATTGCAATAGAACCAATGCTCATTAAGAAAATTTGAAATGCTAATTGTAAAGTCCAAACTCCAACTTTTCTCATCCGTCTCGCGCGCTCTTCGTCGTCACGAACATTAGTGGCAATCGCCTCATACACTTCAGCTGACAAATCGTCCATGAGTCCACTATCAAAAATCGTCCAACTGCCATCAAATTCAGATAGCTTCTTTACAACACGACAGTTGATGGGAATATAAGTGTTTTGATTATTGATGTATGCAATCATTGGTCGGATCAGAGCGTTGTTGATGTATGAAAGCTCTGGAGGCATCAATGGTACCGTGGCTCGAACATTATGAAGCTGAACCCGTAAATCGAAAACCATGTATTTTTCAGCAGCCTTAGGTCGTGCAATGCTACTTAAAGAAGCACGCTCCACCGGCAAAGTTACTGCGTCGTCAAGCTGGATAACTCCATGGCTCCGAATTTGCTCCTTAGCGTAATGAATGACATTTCGCAAAGTCCAGTCTCTTTTGTTTTCATCATCATCATCATCACCGAGCACCTCATTAGCACGAATATACCACATTGTCTCCTTATCTTGTTCCCGCTTCTTTTCGCGATGTAGTAAAGTTTCTTCCCATCGCTCCAGAATGTCTTGCATCACACGGGAAAAGTTCTTGTCTTGATCTTCCGAAGGAATCATCACATCAGCAATAATGTCTACTTCACCATCAGTGATCCAACTGAATGCACCTTCAGTAACTCCACGATTCAAATGATCAATTTTTACACCATCAATTCGTAATCTAGAAGTCTTTTTCCATGTAAATCTGTCGTCATCCGACTGCACACCACCACCAGTGCTAGTTAAAGTCTGTCTAGGATGAATAGTGAATAACGAGTCGTCATAAGATCCAGACATATGATTAGCTCCAAGAAAATCGTAAAATAGCCATTGTCGTCTAAGTTGAGGCAAGTCGCATGAAAAGATACTTATTTGGAAAGGTCGAAAGTTATTGGGTTGTAGAATTGTCACGAGAGCATCTTCCATAACGAAATGGTCAATTTCAAAGTCTCCAGGTCGATGCACCTTTTTGTAAATTCGTGGATCAATGCCTGGTATCCAATAAATATGAGTTCGATCGATTAATCCTCGGACTCCCTTTACTTCAACATCCTCCAATATGCCCTTTCCATTCATCCATTTGCGAAATGATAACGTCACATTTATTGAATCCACTGTTAAATCGAACTGTGTGTAGTTTCCGTCATCCACCACTTCATCTTCAACGACCGCTGGGCTGTCGCATTCCTCAGTATGAGCGGCGGCAGCAGCGGCGGCAGCAGCAGCGGCGGTGGCTTGCGAGCCTTTAACAACTCTGTTACTGTTCTTTCCAGGTCTTCTTGAAATAAAAACATTCCTAAATGATATCACGCCATCACTCCAATGCGGAACAATGGCATTTTCGAAAACAACCGTTATGCCGGTCTCTTTTGTTAAATAATTGCCTATTATTCGGGCAAGCGTTTCTAAAAACTATGGTTAGGTATCAGTGTCTCTATAAAATCATAAGTTTTTTCTACCTTGTGCAAATACTGTGTTGGCTGTGAACAGTACCAAAGAAAAGAAAGTGGTTGTCCCCAGTATAATCCATAAAACATTCCCCACAATGAGCCATGAGAAAAATGCAGACATGTCATCCATGTTGAACGGACGTACTTGTTTCAGTAAAACCCACTTAAAACGAATTTTAAATCGCTCAAATGCACCGGAAGCAGCTTTTAGAAGTTCTTCTTTTGTAGGTCTGTGAGGCAGATGTCGTGATACCGCGCTACTCCAGCTCTCATGATGTTGATCTGATTGTGTAAATTCTGCTGGCCGTTCAGTAGATTGATTTTGGGCAGTCTCTTTCATAGCATTATTAAATCCCTTAGCTTCTGAAGGATGTGGAATGCCACCTTCGTTTGACTTCGGTGCTGCACTATGCTCTGACTTGCCCACCACTGAGTCACTTATAGTCTGAAATCGTTTACCTCCTTCTTCCGCATATACTCGCCCATAACTACCAAACATCCGAGTAAACACCCTGCGACAATCTCCAAGTTTTTCGGATTCAGATATCTTCCAATGAGAACCGCCCATCCAAGTTGACCGCATTCCGTAAGTCCGCACGTGCGCGCTTATTCTACCCGGTATTCGTCCATTATGCATATGTGATGATCTGGCGGTATGTTGTTGAGAAACTTGAGACGCACTAGAATAATGGCCAATACGGGTGAATTGTGTAAAGCGTAAGTTCGTTAGTGCTGGTTTAGTGAGGTCGGAGGCACGGTATAGAGCGGGTTGTCCGAACAGCAAGCGAGTGAGTTTTTGTGATAATTTGACAGACATTATTGTCAAATCTTTCTAAACAAACGTAGATTGAATCTGTTTAAACCTAAATAACCCGAATTGGAGGATCAATGTCGGCATTCGTTGTGCGGAGAAAATAGTTCTGCTTCTGCTGACCAGACCACTCGGAGCACCGGAGAAAAATGGGACAAAGTCCGCTGACAATGACCACAATTCTCAAACAATAGAGCAGTTGAATGTCTAAAGTCCGGACCGTCCAAAAGGTCTTAGATCAACCAACTAGAGCTTTCTATTGTCGGATTGCTACTGTTCATTAGCAGACGAGCAAAATCAGGTAGAGGGTCAAAGACCTGGCTTCTGCTTTGATGAAACTTACAATTTCTCTTAATTCCCAATCACCGTTGAACCTTTATAAATCTTCCAAATTCCTTTTAAGTTGTAAAGGAATATATTCCACCCAAAGGTAGACACAAAGGTAAGGCAAGGACGAACTTGGATTTGCCTCTACTTCCGCTCAACTTTGACGTTCTCGCCAACCGTTCTTCTCTTGGACGCCGGGAAAAAAATAATTAGAGTTTGCTCGCTAACTCCCGACGAGAAGATTATGGGCGTATATTCTGGACTAAGTTGCACGCAAAGTCGCGCGTAGTTTATGTACCGGGAGTTTAAACTTTTAGATTTTTTTGTACTTTTCTGGTATTGTCAAATCTGAACGCATTCAGTACACTAGATATACCAATATGCCAGCTCCAACTGCTATTCGACAAAAGCCCGAGGATATTGTTCCAGCTATCAATAGTGTAGAGGATGATGGTACGTATTTAATTCTGTGTTTCAACCAGTGGTGATCCTGACAATGCTGCGACAGACGACGAAATCCTGATTGATGCTCTTTCCACAACAACTTCGGTTGCCCCTACCGTTGCCGACGATGCCACAGAAGCTTCAACTGCACCTACCTCTGTTGTTTATGGCGCAATGGGATTAGATCTTAATGGTCGTCCGCGTTTTGGCCCTGCTGCCGAGCAAAGAGTGCGTTTGGCAATTCAGTTTACCTCAAGTGATTTGCTAATTAAAGTATCAGACCCGTGTTAGAGCTCAATCACGAAGAGTTCCTGTTCCTCCGCACAGAATGACTCCATTGAAAAACGTTTGGCCAAAAATTTATCCTCCTTTAGTTGAACATCTCAAGTTACAAGTGCGCATGAACATTCGCACTAAGACGGTGGAATTACGAGTAAGAAGCCAAGATTGATTGCCGTCAGCTTCTGATTGCATATGCTAACTTCTGTAGACTTGCCGTCAGACTGAGGACACTAGCGCGATTCAGAAGGGTGCCGATTTCATCAAAGCATTCACTCTTGGTTTCGACGTCGACGACGCTATTGCTCTGCTACGATTAGATGATCTGTACATTGAGTCATTTGAGGTCAAAGATGTCAAGACACTTCAAGGCGACCATCTTGCACGAGCCATTGGTCGTATTGCTGGTAAAGATGGTAAAACGAAGTTTGCCATTGAAAACGCCACTCGAACTCGAATAGTGCTTGCCGACAGTAAAATCCACATTCTTGGCGGATTCGCAAATATTCGAATGGCTAGAGAATCTGTTGTCAGTTTGATTCTTGGTAGCCCACCTGGAAAGGTTTACGGAAATCTTCGTATTGTGGCCTCAAGGTTGAAGGAAAGCTTTTAACGAAAGTCATACAATACTTTATTTTATAGGCTTTTTGACGCTCTGTCCGCATATTTAGGGCTTTTATTCGCTATCATGTTCCATTGTAATTTTTTATTGCTGCTTTCTCAAGAACTAAAAAGTTTGTCATTTTGAATTATCGTTTTTTGGTTGGTTGGGTCTCATGGGTTTTGTTTTGTGCTTTCTTATTTTCTGTGTTATATTAACTTAATAAACTTATGTTGGGCATCATTCATTTGTAGATTCGTTCCTATACAAAGATTGACATTGTGTTTGTGTCTTGAGCAAAGAACATTTGAAGTTTTGAAACATCGCCATCAGATGGAATCTCTAAATTTATAGGTTTGTCTCCCAACTGAGATGAACTTAAGTACAACATTCTTTTGTCGTCATTGATTTCCACTTTCGATTTCTCAAGAGTTTCCGAAGAATTGGGAGTCGTAATCGAAATATGGTATTTTGGGAATTCTACTCGGTTGAGATCTTTTCTGACGATTTTAGGTATAACCTTCCTGCTTTCAGACACTTCCTGGATAATAGGTGTATTTGAAGGTGTTTTTAAATTTGCGGATGTTAGAGTCGTTGGCTTAGCTGATGGCTTAGCTGATGGCTTAGCTGATGGAATTTCCACAATTTCTTCGATAAGTGACTTCGATACAGACTTAGTAGGCGTCATAAGTGGTACCAGACCTGTTTCATCCTCTTTGTACACCAAATCCGAGTTTGTAGTTTGTTTCTTTGATTTTTCATCTTCTGGCATTTCCTCTATTATTTTTTTTGCCATATGATTCAAAGTAGCTGTTATTCCGGAGTCTTCTGCATCTGAAGAGTCTTTCAGGACTTTGGATCTTGACGGTTTTATGATGATCTTTGGAGGCTTACCTCCATTTCCTTTGTATTTCAATTTTGGCAGTTTGTAATCTGTTTTGAAAAGATGTTAGATTGATAAAAACAATGATTTTGTATTCGTACCTCGAGATAAAAGAATATTGTGACTGTGAGAGACTATTCTTATGCAGTGCTGAGCAAAGAGGGCTAATGTCTCTGGACTTCCCCGAGTTAACTCCAGCAGTTCTGAGTTCAAGCAGCAATCAAACACATAGCATTTTTCTCCCTCTATAAACTGTTAGGTTTACTCTCTTGTAGATCAGTCATAGTATACATACTGTTGTCGCTTTCGATCGATTCTCCTCCCAAGATAACTGGTACGTCATCATCTTGAGGAGCTTCACCCGGGACTACAGCAACAAAGTTAATAAAAACCCTCTTTCACAAAATAATATTCCAAAGTTTAGCGTACCATCAGACATTGGAGCTTTTGCATCTCGACACACATTTATAAATACTTTGGTTCCTTTCAACCGTTTAGGCGAAGTAGTAGATTCTAGTAAATAAGTTTTGACGACAAACGCTGGTTGAGGACTGAGTTCAATGACAGTAGAGTCACCATCTTCTCCATCTAAAAATTCAGGATCCAATGGCTCCAGATCCTGAAACATATTGGAAAATAGATTGAGCTTTTTGGTGCAGCTTAATGAAATGGAGGCTAATTTACCAATAAATTGCTTCAAGCACATGACAAACTCTTTTGAGCCTCACAAACATGTGGCTCATCAAATAAAAGTACTATTTTTTTTATACTTTACACAGCCATGTATTAGGCTAGACGCCAACCCTAATCAACAACGACTTAGCTAAAGCAAATAAAGACAACATCTGCAGAGTACAAAAGCTAATGATGAACCCCCATAAATACTAAGCAATTATGAAACAAGGTAGATAGAGATAAGTAAAAAGAAATATAAGGA
>JAJLWK010000416.1:0-13381 GCA_030570675.1 Myxozyma neglecta | reverse complement strand
TTTCTTTCCTTGTTCCAAAGCACCCGATTGGCTAGAACAGATTGCATCATAGCTAACACATCCGGTACACCGCCTAACATCTCTCAACAGCGTCAATTCCGCTTGAGTTTCACTTTTATACATTTCACTTCTAAATGATGTTTTGATTTATAATATTAAATATATACAGACTTGCTTATCATACTTATCGTCACATCTATCTTCATTAGTTAACAGTAGCTTGTTAGCACAATCACCTATTTGTGATATGCTACCGATAAGCTGGAGATAATCTGCCTTCTTTCAAGTTGTCATCGAGAATCTTCAAATTCTGATCATCAACATTGGTTTTTGTAAAGTTTCCATGTTTATCCAACGTGCTTTTATTTGTTTTTCGATCCTTGCGCTTTTCGATGATGTGGTCTTTATCATGTTCTTTAGTAGTCGTAGAACTTTTGAGCTGTTCCTTTGTTCTGTGTTTATGTGAAAAGTCATGCTCATGCCTCCTATGTCTGTCCTTGTCCCCTTCCCTAATGTCATCATCCTTGTCATCTTTAGATCGACTATGCTTATGACTCAAAACTCTCAAACTTCTTTGTTTTCCGTCGTCGCGATGAGATCGATGACGATGACTATGTCGACGGTGGCTATCGTCATCATCACTGCGGTGCTCGTTTGATAATTGCTGTTTATCTGAAGATCGGTGTCTATTGCGTTCGTGTGAATGTCTGTAACTAGTACTTTCGTCATCTCTATGAGACGAGCTCAAACTATGTTTTTTTGAATGGTGCGATTCTAATTTCTCAGTGCTTTTTCTTTTTTGATTTTCCTTCCTTTGACCATCAAAATCAGAACTTTCTGAATCAGAACTTTCTGAATCAGACCTGGACTTCGCTCTCCTGTGCAACGCAGACCCAGACCCCGGGTCCGACACACCACTAATTCTCTGTTCGATATCAGTCTTCGCTTTATCTAGTCTTTGTAGTAGCCGAGTGTCACGATCACGGATCTCTAACTGTGCTTTTGAAAGAGGATTGGCTTTGTTGAATTCACGAAGTTTAGATACTGCTTCAAGTGCTTCATTTTTTAAGAGAGCTTTATTGTGAGAGTCGGAACTCTGCACTATCCGTGTTAGGAACGAAACATTCGGTTTTGTTCCGTTGGGTTTGATTCTGTAGATTGTTAGTACTCCAGTACCTTTCTAATTTGCGTGAGATACATACCTTGATTTTGCAACAGCAGAGTTCAGTCCAGACTTTCTTGAGTTTTGTGGTCCTTCTTTTTGCTCCTTCAGCAGTAAATAAGCAAACCAGTCATCCTCATCTTCCATACTGCATACTAGAGGAGGTGTGCAATTGTGGACAAGTTCTAGATTTGTTCAATGACGTAAATCTGACTAATGGCATAAGTCGTGAGGACGCAAGCGCATGAAATCTCCCATCACCAGTCTCCGCAGCCCTTTTCTCTCCGTTTCCCCTTTCCCTCTCGCCTTCCCTCCGCAGCTACCCTCGCCCTTCTCGAGCGTCTCAAGTCACCTAAACCACAAATACAAAAGTAAACAAACCCGCGTCGCGTTAATCGGTCGCGGTTCTTTTGTTTATATTTCTTATTTTTTCTGCGGTCACTTTCTCCGTCGTCTCTGGTTTCCCGCGGCCCGTCCCGATCCGGACTTTCGCTGCGTCGTGTCCGAGGACAGCCCTCGTGTCATCGCTAAATGCAGTCTTCTCATCAGCTCACAAGCCAGGACCTCGTCGGCGCGTTTGCTGCCGCCGACCAGATCCCGCAGGATCTTGTCGCTGCTGCTGCTGCCGGTATGTATCCAATTTGATATTTCATTAGCGCTAGAGAGTGGCAATTGCGGGTGAATCGCGATCGTGTGTGTCTTGTGAGCGTGATTGGCTTTTAGGCAAGCAGACGCGTTCAGATAACCGCGGTTTACAGTTTTTACGCTCAGGATGCTAACACTTCCTCTTATCTTATGTAGCTGTCCAGCCAAATAACCGTGGACGAAAAGTAAACAAACGGCAGGATGTGTCACTCAACCAACAGCAACAGCAGCAGCAGCAGACGCACCAGTTTCTCCCGCAGCAAGACCGCCTGCAGCATCTTCAGCAGCAGCGTGTTCCACCGCAAACGCCGCAGCAGCAACTCCAGCAGCTGCAGCATCAGCAGGGAGCCATGCCGCACCAACAGGTCCCGCCACAAATGATCATCCACCGCGAGCAGCCGCAGCAAATCATGGTCCCGAATCCATCGCAGAAACGCAAGACTCGCACGAAGTGGACCGATGCCGAGACCAGCGATCTCCTTCGAGGCTGCAATATCGTATGTAGCACGGAGTTATTTTTAGCTGCGAACAAAGCTAACTGCTTGCAGCATGGCGTGGGAAACTGGAAGAAGATCTTGCAAGACACTCAGTATGTCACGCGCACTCTATCTAGCTACGTGGACCCAACTAATGTTCTCCTAGATTCTCTTTCAACAATCGCTCTGCTGTCGATCTCAAGGATAGGTGAGTTAGCCAAACGCTCATCACACGTATTCGCTGCTGATTCAGTAGATTCCGAACGTATTTTCCCGATGAGTACCGAAGACTCTATCCCAATGCGACCACTCATGGTGGCCGACGCCAGCGCGCTCCTCTGCCAAATCATTTACCGAAAGTGAACAGAAAAGAACGTAGAAGCTTTACACCGGAAGAGGACCAGCGTCTTCTTGCTGGTTTCAATAAGGTAAACAGAACTGCTATTCGATGTTTTGTGTTCTTTTGCTGACTTTACATATAGCATGGTCCTTCGTGGTCTAAAATCCAGAAAGACGAAGAGTTACATCTTTTCGAGAGAAGAAGCACCGATTTGCGAGACAGATTCAGAAATGCTTTTCCGGACAAGTACGCTGCAGCTGGCTTCAAAACCAGACCCAAATCATCTACCGCTGCGCGTAGTCAAGCTCGTACTGCCCCTGTTGAAACTACTACGATAACCGATCAGACTGCGTTAGACATGGACTTGCTCGCAAATGGCGAGTGGGCGAACGATGGAAGCGCATTATTTTCTAGTACAGATCTAGTAGATCCAACCGGAGGTAACGATGATGCTAACGTTGATGTGTTTTATGAAGCATCTAGTCAACTGGTTGGTCGCGAGGATACCAAGATTCCTATTGACCCCAAGGTAACAGAAGCCGCTGCACGTCGCAAATAAAGGCATTGAAATCCCACTGTTTATTTCAATAGATGCGTGGTTTTTGTTTAGATCAATAGGACAGAACAGCTGATTGCCATTATGAGAGTGGGATGTAGCTGTTTGTTTTTTCTCTATTTTATTTGTAAATTACTAGTGTACTTTATGCAATTGTTTTTTTTTTGTTCTGATTACGTGTGATATTGGTATATTTAGGCTCATGGTGAGTTGAAGTTCTGCCTTTGACTGTATCGATATTTGAATTGTTTGTGTACGTTATGAGTTTGTGAGCGTGGATTCGGTGTATCTTTCTTTGTATTGGATTGTGCTGTTTTACGATAAATTCTTTCTATTTCGGACGCTGGCTTTAAAGAAATTCTGTTTGCAAAGAATGTTATTTCAAAGTGCGCATGAAATGGGAATAGAAGACATGGAATATATGATAAGCGTTGTTTTATGGATTTGAGTTGGATATAGTAAGTCTGTAGGTCGAAGGCGATGAGGTTGAAAGTTGATCATGTGCGCGCAGGGTTAGTAGAGAAAACACAACTGCGAATAGAGTCGCTCAACCGCTTTCGTTTAATACTTGCGTCTGATGTCCAAATTACCAGACCTTCTCCGTGTTTTTGACGGAAAATATCTTCCACCAACACAATCTGGATCACCAATAAACATCGATGACAGCGCCCATCAGATTCTAATCACTGCTTCGTTGGTAACAAATCCATCATGGTTACTACAGCATTTTGTACGCGCGTATATGGGAAATACGACCAGTTCAGCTAGGAATCTAGATGGATATAATGGTGCTTTAGGTGATAAGAAAGGAAGAAGAAATGTGGTTTTTGTATCGTTTTTGCAGAATGTTGAGTTTCATTCACGAAGTTTTAAAAAGACGGTATGTATTGATTGTTGGTTTATATGAAATGTTAAACTGTTTTATTAATATGTATATGTTACAGGGCATAGATTTGAATACCTGGGTCAATCAAAAAGTGTTTTCATACATTGACGGTTTTTCACAACTTTTCAGCGCGAATCGACCACAAACCGATTTGAAGACGGCATTGTATTTACAATCATCGCAGTCAAGATTATGGATAGAGCAAATTAAAAGAAATGTGGATGGACTGGAAAAGTTAAATGGGGAAAAGCCTATGATTGTTGTTGAAGGGGTGGAGGTTTTGCATGCGTTGGAGGTTATAGGAACAGTTGATATATTGCATTTTCTGAGGGATTTACAAGATGTAAGAGTTCTACCGTACAGAGTGTTATTAACTTTATTGACTGATGTTTAATCAGATTTCGGATATGTTTGTGGTATCAATATGTAACTCGAACGCTCTCCTCCATGGATCAACACCACTAGCACAAAACCAAGAAACTCTTTTGCACTCGTTAATCAACCGCTCATTCGCAGTCATCAGTCTTCGACCACTAGATACAGGCTACGCTGAAGACGTAAGTGGATCGATTCGAATAAGTAGAGGTGGCCAGGTTTGTGATAGTGGTGATTTAAATACGATTGAGGAAGGTGAGTTTCATTTTTTTGTTGGTGAAGGGAATTTACCTGCTGTGAAGGTTTTTGAAAAAGGAAGACATTAAAGGAATGATTGATATATTGTATAATACTGTAAAATAGGGATTCTTGTAAATAATTATAAATTTTTCTGGTGCTGTTGATATGAGTTATGTCTATTTGTTACATATGATGTAGTTTTTATTGTGGAGGGCTCATATAAATTTTGAGCTTAAACTTCGGAACTGTAAATTTCACGAAAATCTCAAGTTTTGCTGTAGGGAACTTGCAGTTCACAGCAATAAATTCGTCTTCCACAGGCTTAAAAGGGCTTAAATTTTATATAATCAAAGCCGTAATAGCTTATTATTAGACAGGATTGCTGCTATTACAGAAATGAGCATTATCCGCGGAAGCTCGATTAATTCGCTAGGAATCTTCCGACATCGGATATTCAACTCTGCAAGCAGCGGTATTTCTTCCACAGCGTCGACAAGTTTAGCATTACGAAGCTCTGCATTTGCGATTAAAAATGAGAATGCAGTGAAAATTTGGAGGGCGGCGCGAGGTTATGCGGATTCGAAAACACCTGCAGCTTCTGCAGCTGAAATCATGCCGATTTCACAATTGGGTGTTGCGTCTGGTATATTTCTATAAAAAAGAGTTGAATAGAGTCTATGAGATGCTAACTTGAAGTAGATGAGTATATTCCACCTTCGGGAAGTAATGTGCCGTCTTTATTTAAGTATCCGCGATTGCATGTGCGAACGCAGCTCAGAAAGTTACTGTGGTTAGGAAAATTAGGAATCAGGTGTGTTTTATTCAATACGCTTTTCTTTTGGAATGTAGTTAACACAGTGTTGATCTGTAGAATGGGGTTGCTACGATTGAGATATAAGAGAAAAGCACATTTGAAAGAGTGGAAAGAACAAGCTGTGGAGACATATATTGACATCAACCAAGCTTTCGCAAAGTACGTTCCTTTTATAAATCACGAAAATGAAAGAAATTTCTAACGATTGTATAGTCGAAACATGAATCGAATTAAACAGCTCAGCTCGATATTCGTGAGCAGTCATTTAGAAAGCCGAATTAATAACATGGACAAGAATTGGAAGCTTACATGGGAACTACTTGAGCAAATTGAAAAGCCGAAACTCATTGATCTTGCACCCTTAGATATGCAGAATGGTTTACCTGTGAGTTTCGTTCAGCTCACCTATCGATTTCACACGCGTCAGGTGAGTAATATGGTCGTGTAGAACTGGAAGGATGCTAATTTCTGAAGCGTTTGGAAATGACGTATACCAAGAATTCTAAGGTTCCTAAAAAGGTCGAGGAAAGAGAGGTGTTGGACTACGTAGTGTTTTCATTAAACATGGACACTAACGAGATCCGTGTCGCTGGTTCAGTTTTCGAGAGTACGTGGTTTGCCATGATTATTTCCTAGGCTTTACTCGTGAATTTTAGCTGACATTCTATCTGTAGGTCCTGCCGCGAAGCCCATTCCGGAAACACTTTTGAATGCAGATCTTATTAGACAGTCGATGAAGAGCAAGGGCGATCTTTTCAGAAAGAGACCTGGTCCGCATAAGTTTGATTGAAGGTACTCATATTAAAGGACAATAACTGAGTGCATCATTTTAGTTTGTATATAGAGCGCGACTCCTTTCGGAACTTGCAGATATTTATTGGTGGCATTGTATAATAATTACACAAATGAAAATAGAAGATAAGCGTAATCAGCAAAGAGTACAGGATCTGAGCGCGGTCGGGTAATGGGCGCCAAAGGGTGCTGTCGCTGGGCGATCCGAAAACCCAAACAATTTGAAGCAAAACTGGAACACTCAATTGGGCGCATGGACCAAATGTGAGCACTTCTCTGGACTTTGTTTTAGAGTAGTTTGGTATTCGGCTTTGTCTCTTGTTAAAGACATTATTAAGCCTTTATTCAACGTGCTGGTTCGCTGTAAAGTTTACTATTCTAAATCAGCCTATAAACAGGACCACCCATTCATGATATTAATGTCAATTGCAGACACACAGTGCATATTTCGCACAATATCACACAGAACACGTTGTTCTCGCGTCCGGCAGAGTAAACACGACCGAGACGCGTTGGGACAAATGGCTGGGAAGAGGCTGGCTCAGCTGTCTCAAAGCAGCCTGTCAAAATCTCTTTCGATCGTGGCTCAGCGTGGCTCAGCAGGGTGCTAACCGCATACTGTGCGGCGGACACAGCGTCATCAGCCGCACGGGTTCCATGGATCTCAGCGTCGAAAATCGGTAAAGCCAGCCTCTTTTTCTCTTTCGGACTTAGACGAGTCCCTGGACTGACTCAAAGATGCAGGGGGCTGGACAAAATACTGTTCTGATGTCTAGCTTTGGCTCAGTGCTGGAACAAGTCCGGTGCACCCTGCATTTGGCTACCGCGGTTCAGGGTGCTCGAATGGCCGCTTTGAGATCATGAGCCCGCCTTCCTTCCCGCACAGGTACGCAAGGGTCCTTTGGAAGATTCAGTAGTGGAACACGCCATTTACCACTGTAGACTGATGCTGTTTTTTGGTACCGCGCAGAAATCTCGGAAACTTTCTTGGGTTTTGCAGGAACGAGACGGATAGAGGCTTGGAAGCTATGGATCTAAGATCTACCTTTTTCTCTTCATATTAAGCCAGTACGCCTCCATTCGCTCTACTGCTCGTTATGCAACTTTGTCGTTTGATCTGTCTTGAAATCTTGCTTGTTGCGTTTTGACAATTGGTATCTATACATCCCTGTTCGTGTCTAGGGTCCGAGCACATTCCTTATTTATAATATCAACACATAATGCATTTGCTACACCCCGGCTTGCCTGGGAAGCTGTTTACTTCTTTTGCGCTTTTAGCTTACTCTATTGTTGTCAATTCTGCCGGTAAGTCATCTGACACCTGGTTAGAAAACAGTTTACTAACTGCCAATAGCTCTACCTGTCGTCACAGTATTTGCTACAGCCTATGCTCCTGCTACTTACACAACAGTCACTTCATGGACTACGTATACTACTGAAAGTGTAGTTGGCACAGCCACTACTACTAACGTTGTGACTGAGCAAATTCTGATAGTTACGAGCGTAGGTGTTGCTGCGACTGTGACTGCTCCTGGTATGTACCTTAGATGGAAGAATTTCCGTTTCAATAAACTAACTGGCTACAGTTGATGCACCTACGTCTACTATTGTACAGGTTGTTGACGCAACTACCACCAGCGTTATTGTTGTACCCGTTGGAGAAGACGACTCTGAGAGCTCTACTACCTCCAGTGCTGATGTTGCTTCTCTTACTGAATCACCGTCGTCGTTTGTCAGCGATATCCCTACTTTCCAAACTTCTGTTTTACCATCAACAACTTCTGATGAGAAGACTGCTACTTCTTCTTCTGCGGACGATGGTAACAGCGCTGCTCCTACTGAAGCCGCTCTCACCGAAGTTGGTCCAACTCAATCTCTCCCGACTCAGACCTCTGCCGACGCAGGCTGGTGGAACAGTGATTCCGCTGAACCTTCCGAAACGAGCCCTGCAGACATTTCTACAAGTGAAACAAGCTCTTTTGTTGATGCAACTCCTACGATAAGCTCTGGATTTGAAAGTTCAATCACAGCATGGCCCAGCGCAGAAGCAACACCAACAGAATTAAGCTCAACTTATATACCACCTGAGGCTACTGATTCTTCAGTTGTGTCATCTGATGTTGTATCAACTGAGACCCCTTCTACTGAACTTTCTACCCCGACACCTACTACACCGAGCTCAACTACCGAAGCTGCTCCGTCCGAAACATCCAATGCAGAGAGTTTGTATCCTGGCGATTCTTCCTCCGTCTCCTCTATTTGGTCTGATGAATCTACATCTTCTACTTTGGCAGCTATTGAAGAACCAACAGAGTCTACTTCGGCAGCTTTTGAGGAACCAACCGAGTCGTCCACATGGCAAAGTTATCCGTCAACTAGCTCGTCTTGGGTAACGTCGTCAATCTCTTCTTTCGTCGTGCCAACAACGTTTCTCACATCGGCAAGTCTTGTGTCGACGACTCCTACATCTACGAGTACATCTTCGTCAAGCTCATCCTCCAGTTCATCTTCGACTGTTACTTCTACAACTAGTTCAAGCTCGTCTACTATTACAAGTGCTCCCACAATCACTACAGTTCCTTCAGAGTATCAACATTCAACAAGTAGCGATGAATCCACTACTGAAGTCACTACAACTTACACTTCATTCATCACCACAACAATTACATGGTGGTGGACAACAATTACAGAAGACCTTGATACTGCAACAACTCCAACTGCAACTTTTACACCTGCTGATCCCACTCCCGATCCCGCTACAACTACCTCAGAACCAGCTGCTACCTCGACACCAACTGATACTTCTTCAACCCCAGACTCAGGAGCAGTGTCTCCAATTATTCCTTATGCTATTACATACAGTCCGTACAATGACGACGGTACCTGTAAATCATATGACCAGGTCTCTACGGATCTCGCTCTTATTCAAGCTAAAGGAATCGGTGCTATCCGAGTCTACGGAACCGACTGCAATTCTCTGAATACCATCGAACCTCAACTCGCTACTTACAACCTTAACGTTTTGCAGGGATTTTGGTTTGATGGCTCAAGCGTTGACGTGATTGACGATGCTGTCAATAGTATGGTTGCTTGGGGTTCTACAGATAATAACTGGGGCAAAGTCAACATGATTATCATCGGAAATGAGGCTATACAGAACGGATATCTCACAGCCGATCAGCTATTGTCAAAGATCATTTCTGTGAGGGGAATCCTCCGCAACGCAGGCTACACCGGTCCAATTACTACTGCTGAATCACCCAGCTCATTTATCGATAATCCGCAGCTATGTCAGTCTGATTCTCTTGACTTAGTCGGTATCAATGCACATGCTTATTTCGATTCTTACGCATCAGCAGACACAGCAGGAACTTTCAACAACGGACAAATCGAAGTCACCAAAGCGGCATGTAATAACAAAGAAGTCTTTATCACCGAGACAGGATACCCAAGTGCTGGTAATGTGAATTTTAATAATGTTCCAAGCCCTGAAAATCAACGCATTGCAATTCAGAAGATTTTGGAAGCTTCTAATGGAAATTTAGTTATATTTACCGTGTACAATGATATGTGGAAAGATTTAGGGCCTTTTGGTGTTGAGCAGTCTTTTGGTATGTTTTATGATATACGCTAATGACCTGATCATTTACTAACTTTATGATTTTATAGGTATAATCCAGTTATTAGCATAACTGAATGATTAAGGAGAAAAATTTTCTGTATTTTTATATTTGCATAATGGTCTGGCATGTTATTAAAGGTCTTTTGTTTGTATGTTTCGTTTAAGAACTCGTCTTTGACTTGAAATCTTTTTGAGATTTCTATGAGTTTGTCTATGTACTGCTATAATGCGTACCTAGATTGTCATTTGTTTTTATGCATTTTTTTTTGGTTTTTTTACTCAAGTCGGAATTCATTTGTACTTTGTATACTCTCTGGAGAGTTGTTTCCTTGCGCTGGAGTAAGGATGTATTTTAATCATTTTGTATTTATTTATTTATCATTAGTCAATTGTATTTTAGTCAATTTATTAATTACTATCACTATTTCATTTCCAAAATTCCTTTATTTAAGTCATTGCCCTGCGCTAAAATCATACAAATCCTAGTTTTTTCTAACAGCTTTATACAGCCAATTCAAGTTCTAGTTTAGTTTTACTTCTGCTCAGGCTTATGTATTGGTGAATGATGGATCAAGATCAGATCAGCAGTCAGCTTATCGGATCTTTGAGGACATTAACCAGAGCAGAGCCTTCTCAAAAATATTTAAGCATGTGCAAACAAACAAAACTCAACCATTGCAACAGGAAAACCTAGATAGTCTATATATTAATGGTGATAGTTAGTTGCTTAATACAATGTTGTGACCAGGCTGATAGGGTTAAGGGGTTTGTGTAATTTCAGCCCCATGCTCCTGCTGCGGCTTTCCTGAACATCATTGATAGACTGAATTCATTTGGTAATTGAAAGTAGAGCAGCGAGATTCAGTCAAGGAGGACCGTATTTGAGGTATGATTTCTAAACTTCTTTTTCAATTGGAGGCAGTATTTGCTGTGAGACTCTGGGATTGCTGGACAGTATAAGATTTAAAGCATTTTGCTTGTGTAATAGTCAAATTACGATATCACGAATCATTTCTGATATTACCTCGTGCGACACTAGAAATTTGGTTGAGTCAGAAAATTCAATTGTACAATAATGCTTATGCTTGATAATCTAGCATGGCGCAGCTTTATGTGATCTTACCGGATATTGAATTAAGTGCTAACGATCAATTATTCTATAGCTCACATATTCATTTACGTCATACATACATATACATATAGAGATTTTTCTGTTTCACAAATTCGCTGAAAATGCTGATTAAAGTCAAGGTATTATATTTCAACAGCAGTGGCTCTGGAAAACTGACTGAGATTTACGATTTAGACACTCACAGGCAAGGAGGTATGAAAGAGTTACATGGCGAAGTCCAAAGTCATAAAACTGATTACGCAATTGTTAGATTGAGCTGGATATTGAGCCTACCGATCTTGTATGGTTCTGCCTTTTGTCTATTGATATTATATCTGTCAAGTATACTAACGATGGCTTTTTTTGGTCAAATTAGGTTTCGCGAATCAAAGAACGCGTTGAAGAGAAAGAGGGAATCCCACCGTCCCAGCAGCGATTGATTTTTGGTGGTAAACAAATGTATTTTTTTCTCTTGCTCTAACTTTGCATAACATTTAAAGCAGAGACGCTAACTGGACTTTTTTACAGGGCGGATGATAAACCTGCGAGTTTTTACAATCTTGAAGGAGGTACTACCTTACATCTTGTTCTTGCGCTCCGCGGAGGTCAAATGTAGATAGCTTGCAAAATACATTTTTCCATCTTTTTATTTTATTCCCTTTCTATATCTCGATTCTTGGAGCATGTATTGATTATTGTGAAGTTCAGTGTGTGAAATTCAACAACAATAGTCCAATGATCGTGCAAGCATAGCATTGGCTCAAGCAAGTCAGTGCACTTATGATTAGAAGAGAATTTCTGGTTTTGACATTTCCGAGCGAGCCAAATGTCTTGATTCTACAGCTACAGTTTCGACAAACCTGTCTACGGAATAATTACAATTGCTTAGATTAGGTTACTGCAAGCGAGACTAATTTCTTTATTGTAGAACACAATCCATATCCATGGGTTTGTATATTCAAAACCAATTACATAGCAAAATAACTCATGTACCAGATTTCGGTAAAATTAAAGGTTTGAATACCACTACTACTTTTGCTTCCGCTGGGTTCCACCTTTATCCTTTCCTTGATTCTCATAAAGATAAGAAAGATCTCTCCCGCCGTTGTCGACATAAAATTGATTCACAGCCCGCTAATAGTCAAATTAGATCACCATTCTTCAGATAAAATATAATGTTTTCATGAAGATAATGCCTATTGTAGTATGTACATCATCATTGTAATTGCTTGAGGTAACCCTCAGTCTCTTTATCATCACACCGCGTCATGCCTCGGAACTCATGAGCTGCATATATTTTCTCTGGAATACTGACCCATTTTTTCTTGTTGTCACTCATGTTAACAGTAGTAATGCGCTGATGACGAGGTTATCTCAAATAGTTTGAATCTTGTTGACACTATTACTTTTGCTAAAGCAGATCGAGGTTTAAAGAGATCGCTTCGCGTCATCCACTTTAACAAATTATGTGTAAACTTACAAACTAATCAAGTAGGGCTTTAGGTTGTACAATTCTTCAGCAATTTAATTGTACGCAATGATTTAAACATAAGGGCAAAAAATTAGTAGTTAGTCGGTCAAGACAACTTATCATACGCAAGGGCTGAATAGTGTTCAAAATCGTTCTATTTAATTTTTTTTTTTTTTTTTATCTTAATCTGCCTATTATTGAGTAAATACTTACAAAATATAGGCTTCAGAACAACCTCTGAACCCAATAAATCACTTAACTAACATCCACTTAATAAAAATCACTAAGCCAGAAAAGCAAAAACAAGACATGAAAAATATTAGAAAAAAAGAAAAATAAATAATAGGAAACACTATGTGAAAATAACAATACTAGCACGAAGCTTAACACTACACCTCTTAAGCTCTAAAACTATTCGCAAAAATTCGATCAATTCTCCCTGACACCCCTATCTGAGAAACTAAAGTCAACTTTCCACTGCGGAGGGAAGTATGGAGTTGGTCTATTTCCCCTACCAGAAAAGCATGCTGCTTTGAGCGTTCAAAGCTAGACACGGGACCATTCAGCACTTCGTCTTGAGACCAGGATAAATCAACCCAATGGGAGTGGACAGCTGAGCAGTCCCAAAAGCGATGAACAGAGGAGTCGCGCTCAGTGCTACAGAGGACACAAAGCTGAGGATTGGGTAGATGGGCAGGGTTGTGCGCAAGTAGCCATCGAAGAGTGAGTCGATCAGCAGTGAGGGTTTTTCCAAGGGAAAGTAGATGAGCAGTTTGTGTGTAGAATGGATCCCATCGTCTCAAGCGCATCAGGAGTTGCCAGCGAGTCTGCCACATGTCAGGAGAGTAGGATGCTGAGGGGGAAACGGGGCCGCGAAGAGCTGCCAATTGC
>JAJLWK010000415.1:0-13406 GCA_030570675.1 Myxozyma neglecta | reverse complement strand
GATCAGATATCTGGACTCGTCGACGATCTAACTACAACAAAAGGCAGCAATTCTGTCTAAAATCAAGCAAATCTCAAAGTCGCATGTTGTTCGACCAGGTCTCGCTATATTTCGCGAGAGTGAACGACCTGCGCAGTTAGATCCGCTCGAGATTCCAGGCGTGCGCGAGGCAGGATGGACGCCAGAGATGGATGAGCTGGCTAGAAGACCTAAACGCGGACCGCACTTTGCGGCAATGCAGCATCTTCTGAACGAGCTCATGAACCATCCTTCCGCATGGCCGTTTGCTCAGCCAGTCAACAAAGACGAGGTCGCGGACTACTACACAATAATCACAGAGCCAATGGACTTGTCAACTATGGAGCAGCGGCTCGAGGCCGACGCGTACTCGTCTATGGAAGACTTTCTCTACGACGCGCGCCTGATCTACAACAACTGCCGGTCCTACAACAACGAGACCACAACATACTACAAGAACGCGACAAAACTGGAGAAGTTCATGAACCAGCGACTCCGCGAGCTGCCCGAGTACTCGCATTTGGTGGAGTGAAGCAGGCATAATGTTGGCCACGTGACGCGGCCAATCAGACGGCGCAGAGATGAGTCTGACACAAGTGCAGCAGCCCACGTGACGGATAGGGCGCAGGCGGCGCGCGGTCTGGGAGCCGAAGTCGGGACTGAGTGGTCTGGTGCCCAAAAGAAAAAAAAGCCGCCGCGGCCGTCGCCGGGTGAGCTCACTTTTCTCACATTTTCTTCCTCTTCTCTGCGACTACGCAAATCTCCACTCCAAAACTCTCTCCTTTTTTTGTCTTGTTTATTTTTTTGATTTTCTGCCTCTCCTATCTCTTCTTGTTGTTTTTCTTTGTACATATTCTACAGGAAAATCAACTCAGCAGTCAGCAGTCAGAAAACAGAAACACAAACAAACCACCGCTGAATCAACACTTTCCACCTCCACAGCATTTCACCATCTACAATTACAATGTCTTCCGCTCTTCGAATCTTTGCGCGACCCGTCGCTTCTGTTGCGCGCTCTCCCGCTGCCGTCTTCGTTCGCGCTAACTCCTCAATTGCGCCCTCGTCGCCCGAGTCCACCCCCATCGCGACCCCTCTCATTGCCGGTCTTCCTTCCCGCTGGGAGAAGATGTCCACCGACGAACAGGTAGATCTCACCATTAAGATCTGGGAGCGCCAGAAAGCCGACTGGAAGGACCTCTCGCTTGACGAGAAGCGCGCTTCCTTCTACATCTCCTACGGTCCCTGGGGCCCCCGTGCTCCTATGCACCAGCCCGTTGATGTCTACAAGATCATTGCCGGTGTCGTCCTCGGTCTCGCTGCCTCTGTCGGTGCCTTTGCTTTCGCTCGCCAGTTCGGTGGTCCCAAGCCCGAGACTCTCAACCGCGAGTTCCAGGAGGCCTCCGACGAGTTCTACGGTACCGGACAGATGGAGCCTTACAGAGGCAAGTGGTCTCACGTTCAGAGCCCGCCTGCCGAGAAGGAGGCCGGCGAAGAGTAATTGCATCTATTTGGCGCTCTTGTTCTTCTCATTTCATTTATCCCAAGCCAATCTTATTTTTTTCTTACCCTTTCAGGAGTTTTATGCACATTTTGGAGATCTCTTCGCCTTTGATTTCTTATAGCTCTTGCTCTAATGAATTCATTCATACATCGTAGACATGTATGCTCCTATGCATTTTCTTCTTAATGATTTTATATACTACTACTTCAATGCATCAATTACTATCTACCCCAGGTCGCAGCGACCTTTCTCGAAATATGTATCGTCCATTGCGTAATGCCTCCCATAATCTTTCCCTAACTTTCTCTTCGTTCCGTCGTCGCGCTTCTGCCTTATCTTCAGCCTGTTCCTGCGTAGTTGGAAACTCTGATCTCCAGAATCCTGGAGGTGAAGGCTGATCACGCCAAGCACTTCGATGGCGCGATGCTTTATCAACTGTAGTTCTCTCCTCTTCAGGACTTGCGTCGCTCCATTTAGGACCTGATGCCAATGGCGTATGCATACCTGCTACTCTGTAGAACTCTGCACATCGAGCGCATGACGTTCCTTCGAGACATGATCTGACATGTTTATCGCGAACAACGTCATGGAATGCGTGCGTTATACCAGACTGATGATCGTAATTTGGATTAACGATGAAATCTTCCAGAGTCCATTCTCGTTCACCGGGTCTGTAACGTTAGTAAATGAAGATTCTGAAACTCAATGGTAGAACATACGGTTTCTGAAATGAAGTACTGTAACGCGCTTGTCCTTTATTACTCTTTGCGACCTCATCACTTATAAGTGGAGTCCGCACTGGCGTTCTTATAGGAGTTCGTAAATTTGAGCGTGTAGGTGTGTCTACCGCTATACTTTTGTAAAGCTTTGCATTGCCTGATTCTGAGCAATGTCGTTTGTGGATTGTCATATTCTTCTCTTCTAACTGTCGTTTTTGCGAAGTCGATGGTTGTTGAATGTTGCTTGCTTGTGCAGTTTTATCTTGTAGTGCCCGCTGGTTAACATACATCTGTTCAGTGGTTTCCGCAACAGCATTAGGCTCAGCTTTGATGTATACTGGAACCTCAAGCTCAGCTTTATCAGCTTTCACCTGCACCTCAGGACCAGGACTCATTTCTGCGATCCTCTTCTCGGCAGCTTCAGCCCGAATAGCCAATTCCCTATTCGTGGCTGAAACTTTCTCAACCTGCTCTTTTCTTCCTAACAACGCCCTCCGCCATCGCTGAATTGCTTCTGCGTCTTTAGCTCGTTTATCAATGATTTTCACTAAGCGTTCTGATAATACCGTATTTTCTCGCACAAGTTTGGTTAATGTAGATTCGTCTGCTTCAGTCATGGAGTTGCTGTTTGCGAGTTTGATGGTATCGAGTTGGTGGGTTAATGTTTTGAATTTGCCCTTGAGTATGCTTTGCAGTTCGAGGGCATCTTTCAGTTCAGCGGATTTACTATCTGCCTGTGCTTTGTAGTTATCTGCTAAGTTCCTTGCTTCAGATAGTTCAAGCTCTAAAGTTTTTATGACTTTCTCATTGTTCTCTTTATGCTTGTAGTTAGATGTAGTCGTTTGTTGTAATTCTGTAAGATCTTTCGTGAGTTGCTGATTTTGTTTAGTCAAAGTCTGTTCTCTTTCGCGTAATTTTTTGTTCTCGGCTTGCAAGTTCTCGAGATGTGTCTGTGATCTAACATTACTATTAGCAGAGATTAGTTGCGCTTTATACTCTGCTATCTCTCTTTCCAATCGTTCAATCTTTATTTTTTCGTAGCTTCTCTCAATTGGCGAAGACGACGGCTCAATTGACGGTTTCCACGCCTTCCAATCAGTACTTTTCTTATTATACCAACTCAAAATCACATACCTTCTCTAATTGTTTACAACGTTCCTGCCAATGCTGAACTTCTTTCTCAAGTTCGTTCCTCTGCTCTTTCCAAATTATCTCCACTAAAATCAGATTCATTAGCCCTTTATTCTCTCCTTTCTTCATATGAACGAAAAAATACACACAGTTATCAAAAGCCACTCGCTCATGTCGAATACTGTCTTGTAATCTCGCAGCATAGAAATCAACATCGGCTCGCACGTTTCCAACCAAACTTCTCTCGCCTTTACCAAGCGCGTATATCTCTTGTGACGATCTTCGCGGCGATGCTCCTAATCCACCATTCTCTTTGTCATTCTTTTCAACTATAGTTTTCTCCTCATCTGTCATTATCTATTCAGACAGCCGCTTTTCTTTATCGTAGTCTGGAGAGAAAAGAACGTCACATGCTATTAACCCATACGCGTCTCGTCGCGTCGCGTCATGTTATAACATCTGAGCCGCACTTCGTAAATAAACCCAAGCCCAATACTACCCAACTAGGTAATATTTACTATTTAACATCAAGTTTCGTGTGTTTAAAGGACAAAATGCAAGTATAACTAAAAACAGTGTATTTCTACATTAATTCCACACATTATTAAACATATCATCTACGCTACTTTTCTTCTCCGTCATCGATGGCCTAACGGGCTCATTCATAGCCTTCGAACTAGCAGTTTCATTCAAAGGAAGTGGATTCGCAAAGGAGGGCGAATCGAAAAAGTCCATTTTCAATGCCGCAGACGATGATGAAGCTGACGGCATGCTCATTGGCGTTTCACCTATTTCGGAAAAGTCCATTGTGGGCTGAACGGGGGGCGCGGATGCGAAAACGTTTGTGGACGAAAACGCACTTGAGAAGGAACCGAATTCGTTGTCGAGATCGTCGTCTAGTGTGACCATTGGTTTACTAGCAGTAGAAGGAGCAGGGTTGGACCATGCGTTGGAGCTCATGAGGCCGGCGAATGGGTCTGAGGATGGGGTAGCAGTCATCGGAGAAGGCGCAACTGGCTGCACCGGAGTTGATGAAGAAGTCGAGTTTGAAATAGACATGTCGCCAAAAGGATTAGCAAGATCATTGCCATTTGACGAAGTTAAGCTGATAGAAGATGCAGCAGCAGAAGGCTGGTACGACGTGGGTTGCATTTGTGGAGTCGCAAAACCATCTGCGAATCCCTGTGGCATGACCGGTGCAGGACGAGGCTGTGAATACAGTGATAAAATTGAGGATTTTAAGTCTGGACGCATGTTTGCGGTCTGCGATGGTGCAGATGGAATATTGCTTGCTGCCGATACCGTACGAGAAACAGGGGCTGATGAAAATCCGCTGAGATTGAGAAGATCTTCAGACGGAGGAGGAGATCTAACAGTAGGTTCAGATTTCAAACGGATAGTAGAGCTACCCTTGACTGCAGAAGAGTGGTGATTCGCAGCATTGGATCTCGCAGGAGTCGAAGCAGGTCGCGCAGTAACTGAACCAATCAATTGTGGTTCTTTCTTGTAGTCTTCAGATGAAATTGATTTTGGCGAAGATGCATAGGAGGAGTATTTTTTGGTCGTGCTGCTTGTTTTCTTCGCTGATGGCTCGGGCTCATTGGAGGGTTCGCGTTCAGTGTCGCTGATGGTATCGGGGTCTGGAATTGGGCCAGGTGCACACCATTTTTTCATTTCATACTTTGTTCGAATAAAGTTCTCCATTTTCCTACTCAATTAGTAAAATGCTTGAAAAGGTCGAAAGAGAAACATACGTATCGACGGGTTGATGACTTCCTGGCAATCTGGCTTCCCAGTATCTAATAAGACCGACATTAGCTTCAATAATCCTCATCAGTTCTCGTAATTGGCTGAATAGCTCACTTATTTGCCTTCACATTTCCCCAGCGCACCATACTCTTCAATTGTTCGTCAGTCCACGAGTCGAGATCAACAGATTTAACTAAATTGCGGTCAACACACGTCGCCTTAATGACAATAACAACACAGTAATACCTCTGCTGATATGCGTTCCCATACTCCGATGAATTCCAGAACATCTTTAATCGCTCAATTAGCAAAGTCATAAGAAAACCAATATTTAAAACGACAATAGCCCACCGAATGCAGATAAAGACTCCTAAATTCCAACTCGCCCAACGTGGATACGCATTTCTCTTACAATCAGAGCAAAACTTATTACCAGGCTCCTTTAACAGCGCTTTCAAAATACTCTGGTTTCGCTCAAATTGAGCTTTCTCTTGTCGCTTCGCAGCCATCTTACCACGATGTTTGCTTTAATAAATTGTGGATGTTGTTTAAGCTTGCTTATTTGGCTGAGGCCTCATGAGCCCGGGCTGCAGCACCATAATTTGACACCTAACCCAGATATGTACGGCGTCTCGGCTTTCAACAATTAGAGCTCATTGCGAATATTATGAAGAGTAATTGGTTGAGGCCAATTAATTGAAAAACGTTTAAGATGTAAACATTATGATGCTAGTTTGATGATTGTGGTGTCTAGGATTTTGGGCATAGATGTGCATGATGGGCGTTAAAAACAGATTCATAAGATTCACGATGATACGAGCCAGAACCGCTACAAAGGCTTCTGATTACACTCAAAAGCTAATTTTACTATTATTTCGGATTAAGTAGCTCCTTTTAGCAATTAAGAGAATTTATCCAGCACAGACTTTAGTCAAAGATGCTTTGAATCTATGCAACATCAGTATCCAAATAATTTGCGAGTAGGAATCTGCACGCACTCATCGTTAGTCGTATTGTCCTGACACACTGGTTAATATGTCGTATGACTGCAGCTCACTCTAGTATTATACCTGCAAGAAGTGCGACCACTATTTGCTTGACTACCCCAGAACACTCTTTGAACTGATTTCAAGTCCTGTGTCGATGAAGCTGGAGAGGCTGCTGTGGCCGTGTCGTCGAAGGACATGGTCTCAGGACTGGTTGTTGAAGAAGCTGGTTGTTTGAAGAAGAGCTTTCTTCTTTTTCTGCAGATTCATAACTAGTGATGATCGCTATCAATTGATCAATGGAGCGAAGATATCATAATTATACTTGGGGTATCGGTTATGAAAAGCAAAACAATAATCAATGCATAATAAATGCAAGTAAATATTACAAATACCCAGGTATTCCACGACCACCACATCCTATCTTTGAGGCCTTTGGTTGGGAGTGGGCTCCTTTACGATCGATCTTCGGCCAAGGGGAGTATAATCAACGCACAAAACATAGGCTTATGATAACACACAATTTCATTCTCATTCATATCGTACAACTCTTTCTAACTAATAACGACTTTTCCATCATATACTCTGTGTAAACGCAACTCTAGATATAAACACCAGCCGCGCACAAAAGATACGCAAATCCGAATCTGTACGCAATCAAAGTTAGTCTCATTACATTATGACGTGTGTTTGATGTAGTTTGACCAAAATCTCACCCTAGTGACAAGGATGCAGGAATTGCAATCACTATCTGCTTAACCAACCCGGAAACTCCTTTTTTGTCTGTAAATCCATATTTAGTATTCAACGCTGATAATTGAGCGGAGGAATCATTATCATACCTGTAACGCTGAATAACGCGGTCAAGATAAGTCCTATAACGAATGTAAGTAATTTATAAACTCAACAAGTCACAATATAGCACACATACCCAACAAGAATAGCAGAGTAGCGACAACAGGCTGCGTTCCAAGTGAGATCACAGGCTCAAAAGGAGTACCTTGACTCCATAATTTCTAAATTATGAAGTACTCGTTAGAACATACATCCTCCATAGAAAAGATCAGTTGTATTATGACAGATGCCCAAATCAAACAGTGTTATTTAAGATGTACATACAGTTATTTGTACTGACATTGTTGGTAGTGGAATCAACCTGATCTTCTCGAAATAGTTATTATGGGCCACGTCTGCAGGTTTAAAGTACAGTAAATCCGCAGACAGATTTACGTACTTTCTCACCTGATTAAACTTTCACACCCGCGTAAAGAATGTAAAAATGCTTCACGTGACAGTTATGGCAGATCCCGTCGCACAATAAAATCAATTCGCGTCTGCTCTCGTCTTTCATTTTTGTTGTGTTTCTGTTTTTCGGCACTCCATTCTTTATAATCAAGATGTTGTTGTTATTTTACAGACTTAGTGAACTTTGTTTATTGCTATGATATATAGATGCTAACTATTATTGTTTCTTGAATTAGGTACTTTTTAGCGCGTTTCTTGAAATTAGGGATTTTCTGAACCTATAATTCAAGCCTGCATTTAAGCCTTCTCTAGAATAACAAGTAGCTTTTACGTTTGTCGCTAAATGTTACTTTTCGATGCTAAAATTACTGCTCTAGGATTCTTGGCTCAAATTTCATTTCACTAACTTCAACATGGACCCCAATGACATTTCAACATATTTTTGTTCGATGTGCGGGCTGAAATGTCTAGAAAAAGATTATAATACCACTTTGCAAGGCAAGCATGAAAAAAGTTGTCACTGCCATGAGAAGAAGCGAGTTTTTAGAGCTACTAATCATATCTTTTCAATCTGGATCGTTTCCTTGTATTATATTACAAAATTTGTACTATGTCATACTTACATAAGCTATGCGGTACTTATTATCTAATGCAGGTTTCAGTGATTAGAGTTTTTGAAATATTGGGTGCTTACGATCGCTGTCGCTACTATTTTCTTCAATTCCAGAAATATCTCAACTTGATTGAAAAATGCATCAAGAATGGCTTGAATATTTTGAAATATAGTCACAAACAGCTGTAAAATTTGACTTGTGCTAAAGGGAGGATGAAAACATGTAAATCGAGCTTTTTCAGCGTAATTATTGCCATACTCTTCCAACAACTCACCCGTAAATCGTCTTATTTATAACAGTTTACGTTATTAGTTTCAATCGTAATCATTGAAGGAAACGGTAGAGTGTACGAAATGGGACTTCGTGGTAGACTAAAGACTTTCATGAGCAGACCGACGTCAACCCTGAATTTTAAATTTCTCGCTAATTTCAACGGAACTCAAGCAGCTGTTTTTATTCAAAGCCCATGACAATAACGATTGTTCTAATTTAGGACAGCTGATATATTTGGTTAATCAGCCGTGTTTTTGTCAGTATTTAAGGTAATTTGCGGGATTTCTTTAGATTTGTCTTTCAACACAATTTGATTGTGTACAACTTTTAACAATCGAACTTGACCTTAGGCCAGACGCAAATAGCTTCGATTACATTTATGTGCGAATGCATTAGCTTGACTATATGAGTGACACAGAGGCTGCTACTGCAGGAGGTAACGAAGTATCAACTTCTGATATTCCGACAAGCAATGTGCAATTTCGTCCGGTAGCTCCGAGCTACGTTGATATCACTGATGTGTTCACCGCAGAAGCAGAAAGGATTCAGCCGGGGGAATTGGCTACGATGGAGAGTTTTCGTCTGATAGATTCGATTAATGCTTTGGAGATCATGGATCCGAAAATGGATACGGGGCTTTTGGATATGCAGTCTAATGATTCGAGTTTTGATACAATGAGTTCCCGATCTGCCAGTGAAATTTTGTATGTAATGGATGAGTTATTTGCTATGGAGATGTCATGGAACACAGGTGCAGCAATTAGCCAAACTCTATATACATGTCTGTACGTTGAACAGATTTTAAACAACTTTAGCGGCACCCTTGACAGTGCACATTTTGGCGCACGGACTGATCCCATTCCACCTTTATCTAAAAATGACCCTGAAGCATTTTATCTGCATTACGTGCTACGGTCGTTCATTCTTGGAGCTATTAAATGCTGTGATATGACTAGGAGGAGAGTTCAATGTCAGGAAATTTTAGAGGTATTACTTGGCGAAATATTTTTAGGGTGCAGTGTTAACTTTTGTTATAGGATGAAGACTTTGTGACCGAAACGTATGGATTTGATTTATTACAATTTATAGATCCGGCATTAGTCATTGACTTGATTGAATCAACTCTATCCACTCTTAACGAGTTACAAACTGATTTAATGGTTTCCAACACAGTCGACAATAATAAAATCAAACTCATTGAGGCATTTCAGTCGAGATTATCGTTAAAATCCGCAACAATTAAATATATTATTGCAGCCGATTCAGATCCCGACTCACAAAAAAATCTTTTATCAGATTGTCTAAAATTGAGCAGTATGCTACTAGAGAGTCATGCTCTTACTACGCCGTTGCCAACAGCGTTCAGTATAGCAATTCAAGGAAGACTAGAATGCTCAATGCCTCCTCGACCAAAGATCAATCTACCATTTGACGAAGGAGTTAGTATTTACACTAGAGTCGCAGAAGGCTCCAAAGATGTTTTACGAATATTTGAATACGACCATTTTGGCGACGTGATGTCTTACATATATGATTTTCCTTTGAAGCGACCTCAAGAGCTACCTTTTGTTCGAAGTCAATTATTAAAGCAATTTTGGAAAGATGGCAAAGTTTTTGGCAAAGTTCCAGTACGCGAATTGATTCAGCATGATATTCAAGATTTATGCTGTCCCATGGAGAGTTTATTCAATATACCCGAATATCATCCAGCGTATTCTGCATACGAAGATTTTTTCACTAATGCAGAATCTTGCTTTGAAGAATTAGTTTCTGCTATGTGCACAAATAAGTCACGAGTTCGTCAGAACCTTTGTAGAATATTACTTGATTGGGACTCGTTACAAGTTAGTGCTGAAAATCTTGAGTCAATGCCTGAGATGGCGGAGTATTCACCAATTTTAACAAAGAAGGGGGGATCACCTGATGCAGACTTACTTACCTTGCCTATTTCATCATGGGTACATTATCGACAAATAAATATCATGCTGATGATTGTGTTTCTTGGATTTGATTTGGAAATATATAAACTTGAAGAGTGGTCGATTATGGTGTGGTATGCTGATTATCTACTGGGAATACTGGATTCACATTTAGCTCGGATTCACTCTGTACTTGACGCAATGAACGCTCAACAAATTCAGCAACATCAAGCGAAGTCGTCTAAGAAGAATCGAAAAACTAAATCGTCACCACAGCCAGAAAGAACAGGCACACCGAAAATATCGCTAAACCCCGAATCTGTTAATCGTACTAACAGGTACATTACTGAACTAAGGGCCGAAACCGCGATCTATAAGGAGTTGTGTCAAGGTTATCTTTGTATACTTGGTGTGTTGTCAAAATCGGGCTTAATAAGGCCGATTACAGAGAAACGAGGTCGAAGCGGGAGACCACTGTTCACATCGCCTGAGTTACTGTACAAACTTCGTTTAAAGCCCTTCAGTACTATCGGAGTTCCTGAATTACCTAGCTACCAAACGTTTGTGCAACTCAACAATCTTCAAGACTGGACTGTAAGTAAACTCTATCTTAATCAAATTATAAGCTCACAAATATAGGTCGATGCACTTCTTGACAACGCAGCTGCAGCTATAAACGGATCCAAGCACACAATTGAGCAATTCAATAAGACAATACCTCCTAAAGATCAAATTAATGCAAAGCTGGTCAGTGAGAGCAAACAGAAATCACGTCTAGCACTTTTACGTTCATGTATTGGTATGAACATTGCGGTCATGAGACTACGTCACATGAACCTCTCATCTTCGTCAGGATTATCTGAAGATGAGGGTTCTCATGATGATATCAAAGTTGTAATTACTCGTGAGAAGTATCATATTTTTTTCCCGGTAATTGCTATAGAGAAGAAATAATAGTGAAACTGAGTCAACTTATGCATTCTGTTATGATGTTTGTTTTTTAGAGTCTTTTGGGAATGGCGCTATTAATCATGTCTAATTCTTAATGTTAGTAGCTACGCTTTTTGTATATATGACGGGTAAACAGTATATAATTGATTTATGTCTGTAAAAATTTAGCTGAGGGAATGTGTCTCTGCAGCGTATTAAAGTAAGCAGTGCAAATTCTCTTGTTGTTATCCACTAAACTAAGTTCCATTGTGAACATTCTTATCGCGTTTTTGGCACAGACCAAATCAACTCCTTTTGTCAATATCCATTTGTCATCGCTAGCGGTTTTTAACGGAAAATCATGGATTTACATATAATTATCCGTAAACAGCATTACTTCGTAAACAGCATTACTTCTCCTCGACACGAGCACCAAGATCCTTAAGCTGGGATAAAATTCCTCAAATAACAACTGTAAAAAAGAAGCTGTAGTTTAGAACTCGAAAATCGCATTACACCGCTCATTCCCAGCATACAGAGTTGCGTATTGGAAATTTTAGACAATGAACTTGACAAAAATTTTAGTTGATCAATTTCCTTTGTATGGCACGACCAGCACCAAATGTGTTTAATCTATAGATAGCTTTGTAAGAAGCCGGTCGTAATTCCACTGGAAGGATGACAATACAACGTGTTTCAGCATACCTTTTGGTAGTCAGCCAGTAATATTATAAAGCAATATTAAAGATAGTCGCACCGGCTGTAAGACTTCTCTAATAGTTATATTATCTTTTACCTTTGGGTATCTGATCATGGCAGTTCGCTTGATAACACCTTATGGATATGGTGGTAACCGAACTGATCAGCCTCCATCAGCTAAAACTAATATTGAGAGCAACCTTGGTGCTACCCACCAGATCAGCCGATCCACTTCGTGCTCAGACCTCTATCATATTGATGAACAAATATAATACAATATCGAATCCTCAAATAGATGCAAATAAGGACTCCTGATTGTTTTGATATAAAATTTGATAATTTCTACATAGATATAAACTGTATGATGAATTCAATTTTGATCAAGAATAAATACGAGCCAATATTCACATCTCAAAAATGCCCGTTAGTAATACAGAACCACAGTTTGTTTTCATTCAAGAAAAATATAAAGGTATAAACAGAAGACCCAAAAACAAATAAACAAAAAACCTACAAACGAAGAGACAGTCTCTCTCGCTCGTACTTCACTCTCGAAACAGCGTCGTTCACCTTCTTCCTCAACCCCAAGCTCAACTTGCTACCGTCATCCTTGTTCGATTTGATCCCAAGATGCTCACCATTTCCGTAGCGATCACGAAGTTCTGCAAAATCGTTCTCCGTATCAGGCGCCTCATACCAACGAGCAGCTCTCTTCTCTTGTTGAGTGCTATGTACAGGACTGTTGTATCTGTTCTTCAGATGCCGGTCAATTTCCGGCGTCGTACGTACGACGTAAACTTTCAGTGCATCCTTCTGGGTATTCAAGTGCGTGTCTTTAGGTATGTAATAGGTATTCACAGCAGCAAAGCGTACAGATTTCGACGTATCTTTTGAATGCTT
This sequence comes from Myxozyma neglecta, assembly GCA_030570675.1. Classification (NCBI taxonomy): domain Eukaryota; kingdom Fungi; phylum Ascomycota; class Lipomycetes; order Lipomycetales; family Lipomycetaceae; genus Myxozyma; species Myxozyma neglecta. The sequence goes on along the minus strand of JAJLWK010000415.1, from coordinate 722 downwards.
GGTTCCCATCGGTTTTGCATTTGGGTATGCCTTCCTCATACTTTCCAGCTTTTTCCGATGTGCATATTTGGCGGATTTATACGGATGACTCGAGTGTCTGACCTGATCCAGATTTCGTCTTCCTCGTTGAACCAAAGTGCAATCGCTTTTATGCACTTGATACTGTACCGTCAGCTTCTGATCAACTTCGATGTCGCCGTCATCGTTCTGCTTCATTTCCCTTTTGAGCAACCTTGTTACAAATCTTCGCACTCTATTATCTTTAGGTTTTGTTAAACCCAAAGGGCTTGCATCTTCGGCAAGCAACTTTTCGTATTGACTGTCCTCATTATGAGAGTGAACATCAATATCTTGCGAAGCGGAACACATATCCGTACTCAACTCGCTTTGAGTGGATATCGTCTCCAAAGCGCAATCTTCACTGTTAAATTCTGATTCGCTACTTTCTTCGGTCTTTGATTTTGTTGCCTTCATACCTTTCGACAGCTTTTTAAGAAACATGGAAGCCAACGATTTACGAGTACCATTGTCGGTCTCAGTACACTTCGGCTGCTTCTTGGAAAAGAGCTTGAACCCTTTTTTCTTAGTATAAGTATTTGAATCAGCCTCAGAAGCCATATCGTTGTTTTTTCTGTGGGAAAACTTTAACCCTCTATTCTTTGCATCGGACTTTCGATCAGTCTCGTGCATCACATCGCCTTCATTTTTCTGCTTTGTGTGTG
>JAJLWK010000414.1:0-13442 GCA_030570675.1 Myxozyma neglecta | reverse complement strand
ATTGCACAACAATAGCAACATTAAAATTCTCATTGGGAAATATACAACATGAACTTGAGGCTTATGTTCTGCTGAACTCTGCTACAGACGTGTTGCTAGGTATGCCATTTTTGAGTAGTACGCAGGCAACACTAGACTTCAAGACAGACCAGGTTCGAATGCGAAACCCTCGGTTGATGGCAGTGCCATTTTGGAAGTCGGAGGAGCAACGCAGACAGCTTTCAGAACCTGAAATTCAGTTGTGTACTACCAAACAGATGAGAAAACAACTATCCACATGGAAGTTGGATGAAGTAGAAGAAATCTTCATTGTTCATGTCAAAACAGTGACAAAGGCAGAGAAGTCGTCAATAGTAGCTGCTGGAGAATTGAAAGACATGTTCCAACTACCTGGAAACACTGAAGGTCTCACAATTGGGGACAGATATGGCAAATTATATGCATGACAGTTGCAACTGATAATCAATAAATACTCCACGGTTTTCTCCAAGACTTAACCAGTCCAAGAGATCAAGAAAAAGGTGGTGCAACATATGGCAAATTATATGCATGACAGTTGCAACTGATAGTCAATAAATACTCCACGGTTTTCTCCAAGACTTAACCAGTCCAAGAGATGCATTGATTTGTTGCCAGGAACGGAGAAAAATCCTCCGTCAAAACCACTATTTCGCTTGTCTCAAAAAGAACTAGAAATGCTCAAAGAGGAATTGAATGATTCGTTGGCAACAGGGAAAATTAGGCCATCATCAAGTCCTTATGGAGCTCCAACACTGTTTGTGAAAAAGAAAGATGGCACGTTGCGAATGTGCACAGATTTTCGCGATCTTAGTAAAATTACGGTGAAAGACCAGTATCCAATTCCAAGAATTGATGAACTATTAGACAGAATGGGGAAAGCAACAGGGTTTTTGTCATTTGATTTAACAAGTGCTTGTCTTTCACTGTAATTTTATTAAGATCACGAAAATCTGTGCACATTCGCAACGTGCCATCTTTCTTTTTCACAAACAGTGTCGGAGCTCCATAAGGACTCGATGATGGCTTAATTTTCCCTGTCACCAACAAATTGTTCAATCATCTACATTGCCTCCTACTTAAATAGCAATCAATAAAATTGAAAATGTCATCTCAAATTCTCTTTCACAAATTAAGCATTGATATTTGAGCCTATTAAAGAACACGCATCAAGAGCATATGTTATCACATAACAGCCAAGAAGATTATAAGCACCTTGATTGACCTTTTTATCTACTTGCTTATTTACTGGGAAAATGGTTTTATGACCAGTCAGACTGCCAAATGCCAAAGTAAAACGCTATGTCATTCTTGACTACATCCTCTATCAAGTGCTAGAATAAATGCAAGACCGATTGATTGTATGCAATCAACTGATTTCAATTAAAGATGACCCTCAATGGAGAAAGTCACATATCTCTATACCACCAAACGACGCAGTCCGCCCGCAACCCACGATTTTGCAATGTCATCGTACCTACAGTTTAACAACCGCTGGTGTGTTATTGGACATCGCACAAAACCACTCTTCTCCATATCAGGGGCTGGCGCTGAAGAAATATAATTGTAAATACAAGAGTAACAAAATACGTGCCCAGTTTCAATTGCGGTGGCTTCTTTTGGAGAATCTTTGCAAATTCCGCATATTGATTCTTTAGATTTGGTCTTGATGGCCTTCGTTGGCGCGCTAGGACTGATCGGAGGCTCCAAAGCGTATTTCTTATCTTCAAAAAGACTGTCTTTCTCGTCCATTCCATCATCAACATTCGATTGCTGAAGCTCACGTTGCCTTCTTCGTGCTGATTGAGAGAGCTGTCGAGCGAAGTCTGAGGCGTACCACCACTCTAATAACTTGAGTGCAAACACGGCTGATGGAAGTATACCTTTCAGTACTGTGTCTGCAATTTTCAAAAAGATAGAAATAAAAGTTTGAATTGTACGTCTGTGTCCTGTAGTTGTAGTTGTGGCTGAATGATTTGATACAGAAGGCTGTCGTGTTTGTCGAATATACTTGATTCCCAACAAGAAGTCTGTCAACGAGTGATATGATGTTTTTCCAAAGAGATACACTATACTGAAGAACAAAGATGAGCTAGCAACGCAAAACTTTAATTTTGGATATATTTTGCAAAACCATGTTTTCAACATTTTCAATAATTTTCTTTCCATTTTCTCATTTTCATCCAATTGATTCGACTCAAACATAGATGCAGCTTGGAGCTTTTGGTAATACAGATCACATTTCGTCACAATATATGGCACTCCTACCAATATGAACAATGAACCATAAATGTCCTGGTTACGCAATTTCACAAGTCTGTCCACTTTATTTTGTACACTGGGGAGATTTCCACTGGCCGCGACAACAGCATAATCTGCTCGAACAGCTCGACATCGGGCTAAATCATAGAAGGATTCTGTGAATGAAGCGTTCCAGTTTTTGAGACATCTGTACTCAACCAATCCAGAAAAAAGTGCATATAGTTCATCAAAGTACAGAACTATTCGAAGGAAATACCGAGGTCGTCGTGTAGCCAACGACGCAAAGACATATCGCACGGTGGGAGAGAGAAGATCAGACAATTGACTTGCAGAAATGATCTCAAAAAGAGTAGGACGCTTTTGATCTAATAACAAAGGATTTAATGTGGAAAGATGTGACATGGTTTGAGGATAAACAGTAGACTTGGTTCGATGCGGGGTTCTTCATAAATTGATGTGCACGAGCAGAAGCACGTGAAATTATCATACAATCTCAGGATGGCAACACGTGACTTAAACTAAACTTTGTCACGTGCCGTAACTTTCTTTCTGCTTCAGGGGTGTGATTGCTTAAGATAAAAAATGAGAAGATAAGTTAAACAGCGCCCATTATGAGCTCTTATATTTACTAATCGAAAAAAAGAGAACACTTTGTAAGTAATTGTCAAGGTTTAAACTGTAACACAAAGATCACTGCATAATCCAGAGTTTTCTGTAGTCAATAATAGAGTCGCTTAGAAAGCTGTTAGTAGAGCACGATTTGATCAGCTCAAAAAGGTTAAGCAGAATATCAGAATATGTCAAAAAACCAAATACGAGGGGCAGTATTATTTAGCTTTGCTTTGGCTATTAGAGGTTTTTTCGAGTTGTTTCTGTACGGCTCTGTCAGGAAAAATACACGAAAACTCTATTAAACAAGAACAGCATTCTTTATAGCTTAATATATGACTGTTTATAATATAGAAAGTATTTTGAAAACGTCAAAGCCAATAAGTCAACTCTGCATTTCCTTTCTCCTTACTTATAAATGAATGATATATGTATTACTAAAGCAAGAAAACACCAACAACAGTAGAGAGATTGTTAGCGAAAGGGAGATATTTCTTTGATAACAATCCGCGAAGTATTGTGGTCATAGGTCTAGGGTACGCTTACTCAGGGAAGGTTTAGTACGACCTTCACTACAGAAACTTTAATATAATGAAATGCTTGTTGTTGCTTAAATGTTCTCACTATTATTGATTCAACATTTGCATTGTTTACCGTTACAACTGTCACACATATGCGTATCAATGCTAGTAATCTAATTGAAAGCATTAGAACGAACAATTGATATTATTGGCTGCTAGTCATCCGTGAGGAGTTTTCTAACGGCTGCTGCACGCAGAGGAGAACCTTAGCGCGGCGCGATGTGCATCCATTCTCGCTAATTACACACGACAGCTTTCACATCATGATTGCATACAACCAGATAGTGGTATTTACTGCTCTATGCGACTGATTTACTTTACCTATGCAATTTATTTTTTTTGGCTTTAAGACATATCCATAGCAACTTCTCAATTCAACTGTTCCAGATCATTGAGATTTGTCTAATATATCTTGTTACAATGCCCAAACTAGCTTCCCGTTTGATAATTGTCACAGTAGCTGTTGTCTTGACTATCTTGTTTGCCATTTTAAAGTTTTTTGAGTATTTGGAAAGCCAGAATGATCTTGAACTGTCTTCTGTTCGTGAGAGTCAATGCCGCGATCCTTACAGAGAACCTGGATATCTTTACATCGATTCGACGAGTCCGCGAAGGACACAATGGGTGCCTATCACTATAGCTGGTATTCTTGAAGTTCCGGAACCCGAGACTGCGCATTATCCAACCGATAGAATTCCTGCTTTTACCGATAATCCACCACCTGCTTCGTTTATAGAGAGAGGACCTCATAATTGGTTTGCAGAGCTTATCCACTATAATGATCTTCTCAAAAAGGTTGAAGAGCACAGAAACTCCGGTAAAGAAGGCTTCACAATCAGTAGCTACCAGAATCGGTTGATACGACGTCTAAACTGGTTACACAATAGAAGAGTTGTTGTTTTGGGAGATTCAGTTGATAGAATAATGATTGAAGAACTCTGCAAGGTCTACGGCTATTCAGCACGCTTTGCGAGTGGACCGCATGGCGGGCAGCACACGACTTTCAGCTGTAAAATGAAAGCGCTTAATTTCACGATACAGCATTGGCAGGTTACTTCTTTGTATCCAATGCGCCCTAATTGGTGGTGGCTTCCCCATGTGAAAACAGTAGCTTTTGAAGAACGGTTTAAAAAAATTTATGCACCCGTCCGACGGGAAGTCATAGGCATGAATAGTAAAACTCCTGACCTTATTTTATTACAGTCAGGTGTATGGGATGAACGAGTTTTTAGGGAAAGCATCCGGAACGCTATTATTCCTGGTGATGAGAAGTTGACAAAAGCACAAAAAGAGGTAGTATTTGAACGCCGTCGAACATCAGGATTAGGCGCAGAAGGTCGCCAACTTGCATGGGATGAGCTGGTATTTTTCAAAGCAAGAATGGATAAATTTATGGTTTTTGTCAAGAATCAGTTTGGAGGAGATCCCAATCTTCCCATCATGTACCGGGGATTGACCACGCGCCGAGAATCGGATAAAGCAGATTTAGCAACTATCAACATGGATCGAATTTCTCGTGCATTGGCAGTCAAAAATGGCATAGAAATCTTTGAATGGGCTAGAGTGACTGCTGGCTTTTCAGAGCAATATAACGACTATTTGCATATAGGACCAGGTCCGCTAAATGCGCTATGGGCCAACATGATTTTCTATTATTTGTTTCGCGCTTCTGGAGGCATTGACGCAAATGGAACAATCATAAAATTGCCAGATCCTGTGGGCCAGTATCTAGTGGAAGGCAAAGGCGTATATGCTGTGCCAAATATTGCAATACCCAAGGTACCTAATGTAGAGGTTACCTCGCACTGGGCCAGATGCCACTCTCAGAATGTTTTTTGGGGCGGCCGGTAGAGGCTAAATACGAATATAAGCTTTTTTGCATGCATAATGTAAGGTAAATGGCTGCACGTTTGGAAAAAGAAGCTGCATACGCCTTGTTGAGGCGCAACAGGCAAATCCAAACCACCCACGTGACTGAAAGTGTCAGGTGAACGACAAGCGGTGCAGCCAAAATTCCAATGTGAAACCAGAACAAGTTCTCTCCACGATTTGATCTTGAATAATGACGACCGGTTTGCGGAGTCGTAAATCAGAGTCGCCGAAATCTAAAGCACCGGTGAAGATGGTTGTTGCAAATTCGCATTCGGATCCGCCAACGCAGCCTGCCTCACAACCAGCAGGCACCAAAGCTGATCAATTCACTACACGTTCGAAAAGGACAAAAATACAACGTAGCAAGTCACAGAAGAAAGGCTTTAAGGGGTTTTTAAGGAATCTTATGCTTCAGTAGGTTGCTATTCTTGGTTTCATTCCTGTTCACCGATTGTTAACTTAAACCGCCAGTATATTAATTTACTATCTTCTGTATTTTGTCTTCGTCAAATGTCCTACCAATGCCGACACGAATCCTTATACATGCAGAAGCGTGAATAGTTTAACAGCACCTTTACGTGAGGCCGAGTTTACACAACAGCACATCAGTCCCTTAATATCGCGAGCTTCAAATGCTTATGATCGTCTTCTCAAACCTGTCATTTTGAAGATTACTTCTTATGAAGAAACTACGATTGATCCGCACCTTCGAAAGTTCTTACAAGCCGTGAAGGAAAATTCAGCCAAAAAGGCTGACGACTGGGGTCTGAACCAGTACTTATTAAAAGTCGATGTTTATGTCCGCCCAGTATACGAGTATATTTTGCCGAGGTTGGTGATTTTGAAAGAAAAGTTGAGTTTATACAGAAGTTTATTCTGTAAGCAAGCCCAGATCTTTTTGAAGTACAGTACAGATTATGCACAAACTCAAGGAATTCCTATGCTGAAGAATTTTTCGAAAGAAACGTGGAGATTTAGTAAATTATTAGGAAAGAAAATAACGGTTTTTTATAAAGATTATGTGCGTCATTACGCCTCGAAGGTGTATCATGAAAATATCGAAGGCGTGACTTCAAGGGTCTCGGTTAAAGTGTTTTCGCAGCTGAATGTCGGAACAGATACACAGTACCACTCTGAGATGGCAAACACCAAAGTCACGACTTCTGGTTCAGGATTTACTGATGTGCTGAGCGAAGCAGTCGCGAGTACTCATACTGCTGCTACTACGTCGCAACAGTCTCTGTCAGTCATGTCTCCATCTGTCACGCCCAGAGCATTTCAGGAAGATGCGAGTCATTTGGATATCATTCAGACTGACATAGTTTCATGGAATGAGAAGTTTAGAAGCGCTGGTAAATCCGCTATCAGTTCTCTTTCAGAAGACCTAGAATCTTTGTTTGGAAGGGCTCATGTAATTCTGAAAGAAGATGGAATAGCAAACTTATCAATTGCTAAAGCTTCATTAGATTCTCAAATCAATGCGAAGAGTACAAACGATACCGCTAAACTAGAACATATTCTTTCGTACGTTCTTTTGAATTCTGCTGATAATGTCCGTGGAAACGCAGTGGAGGCGGCTAACTCTGTGCTACGAGAGGCCGAGGCGATTCGCAATTCTACGCTCGATATATTCCGTACTGTGTCTAGTGTCGGATTGCATGAGCTGGCGCGAAAATGGGCTGTAATGGACAATATCTCTTGGAAGGATTGGAAAGAATTCAAATCTTTGAAAGATATAGTTGATGATTTCTCTAGGGTCCTTGAGTCTATTCCTATTGATAGAAGTGTCGTTAGAGCCGCTTTAAGTCAGATTGACGGTGAAGTTGACGCATGGATACAGGAGGCTGAGGATCGCATAGAGACATTATTGCTTGAATCACGAATGGCGCAAGCTCAGATTTCAACAGCAAAGCCTACAGAGTCCCCATCTCAAGTAGATGAATCGATTGACACTCAAAGTGGCATGCAGGATGAAGGGGAAAATGAGGGTGAAAAAACAATTGAAGACGAACTGAATGATGTTGAAGTAGGAACAAGTATAGCTTTCGACGATGAAGAGGATTTTGACGATGAGGAGGAATTTGACGATGAGGAAGACACTCAGGAGCGCATAACCTCAACAATCATATCTAGGGTGACTGTTGTTCAATCAGAATTGCCTTAATGTATTTGTATATGGTTTTGTCTGTTTGGTATTTTTTGCCTCTCTTATCGTTGTACTATTCTATCATTTTCGTCAATAGTTTGGCTCAATACCGTAGTATTCTCTTTTCTTCCAAGCATAACTCAAATTAAAAGCCCGTCTTATTTACCTTACTTACGTCTGGTTTTTGTTGCTGTTTTAGCGACATCTTATCTAAAGTCAAATGGTGGTAGGGCTCTGCTAAAAAAAAGCTTGGCACGTTTAGACTTTCGCTGCCAATCAGCCTAAGCTTTTTCGAAGCGCTTTAACATAATACTCTATGACTGTGATTATTGCCACTTCCTTTGTAAATGGAATGTCGATGAGTTGGTGTCATATCGACGTTTTTTGTTTTGCAGGTGCTGACGATAAAAGTGATGAGTGCGATTTGTGCGACGCAGCAAACGCAAAAGAACCTTAAACCTGTGACTAGTACAAATCACCAATGCTATCCCGCAAAAGCTGGGTCTAACCATTCTGTTTGCAAGCTAGGTCTATTTCCACGTTGTCAAGCTGCCAAAAACTGAAAAAAAGTAAATAATTCTCTTTATTACAAAACAATTTTTCTCTGTTGTCCTTTGAATTGAGCAGCAATTGCTTTGATCGAATCTGTGCCTCAATCGAAAATGCTAAGAAAGGGGGCTTCGATTAGGCATTGTCCAAAGTGACAATGTTGCAGCACGGGAGCAGCCAAAACTCAATTAAACAGATTCGGCGGACAAACGGAGCTGCGCCTCAGCATTGGCTTTCGTAGAGTTTGTGCTGCTTACATAAACTTCTGAAGTCGATCCATGATTTCAATAGAATAAAGGTGAAACTTAAGTAACTTTAACTAGTTTTGCACTTAGTTCATGTAGAGAAACTAGTTGTTTTCTGAGCCATGGTGGAGGAGCGTAAGTCCCGAAATGCTGAAAGATGAAACCAAGAAGAAAAGCCCTAGTCAATGCGCAATTGACTTTTGCTTTTCAAAGTTTAATAGCAATCCAGCTTCTCGAAACCGCGTGTTAGGTGTCTCACTCCGTGATTTGATACTGCAGCGGCGTCACTAGAAAAATGAGTTCCAGACGCAGCTTCCGATAATATTCGACCCCATTGAGTTCCTCAATCTTGGGACATTTCAAATGACGATCATGCGCTTCAAAGGACGATTACTGATAGCAGCCTTCGTCGTCGTGTCTTCGTCCTTAGTCTTCATTTTGTTGACAGGTAGCAGATCAAAAAGCTTCCAAGAACAAGACGCAGCCTCAGTAGCCTCAGTAGCCTGCATTGATCCTTACCGGCGGCCAGGCTATCTCTATATTGATGAATCTGATGCTCGAAAAACACAATGGATACCTTTCTTGGAAGCGGGTGTATATGACATACCAGAACCAAAAAGCGCACGCTATCCAACAGACCAAATTCCCGAGTTCACCGAAGCCCCTCCAAGTCCTGAATATATGACAAAAGGACCTCATAACTGGTTTTCTGAAATTGTCAACTACCATACTCTGTTACGTGATTCCCAGAATGCAAAAGACCCAATTGAGCTTTCTGATATCCAAGTACGCCTGATTCGCAGAATGAATTGGATTCACAATCGACGGGTACTTGTGCTAGGAGATTCAGTTGACCGCATCATGATTCAAGAATTTTGCGCGGCTTTGGGCACTAGGCCAAGATTTACAGAGGGTCCTCAAGGTGGCCAGCACACCACCTACAGCTGCAATGTGACTGCTCTCAATTTCACAATGTATCATTGGCATGTGGCTTCAATGTATCCAATGCGTCCTTCCTGGTGGTGGCTTCCCCACATAAAAACTATTGCATTTGAGGACCGTTTTAAAGAGATCTATGCTCCGGTCAGAAAAAATGTGATTGGCATGAACGGACAAACTCCTGACTTGATTTTGTTCCAATCTGGTCTTTGGGACGAAAGGGCGTTTCGAGAAAGCACTCGCAATGCTGTTTATCCTGGAGATAAGAAGCTTACTGAGGAGGAACGAAATATCGAAGCTCAAAAGCGTCGCAAGACCGGCTTAGGTAAAGAAGGCCGTCAGTTGGCATGGGATGAATTGATATTCTTCAAAGCTAGAATGCAGAAATTTATGAACTTTGTTCGAGATCAGTTTGGAGGAGATCCAAATCTTCCAATAATGTACCGAGGACTGACAACTCGCCGTGAATCTGACAAGGCTGATCTGGCAACTATCAACATGGATCGCCTTTCGCGCGGGCTGGCAGAACAAAACGGCATTGAGATTTTCGAGTGGGCTAGAATGACCGCTGGATTCTCAGAGCAGTACAGTGATTATCTGCATATAGGAAAAGGCCCACTGAACGTGCTCTGGACAAATATGATACTTTACTATTTGTTTCGAGCTTCAGGTGGAATCGACAGAAATGGTACAATCTTGCAGTTTCCAGACCCAGTCGGCCAGTATTTTACCGAAGGTGCCGGGGTGCTTCGTGCTCCCACTATTCCTGTACCTCCGGTACCAAACGTCAATGTCAATGAACACTGGGCTAGATGCCATTCTAACAATATTTTTTGGGGAGGCCGCTAGGCGTGAGCTGTTTCAATCCTGATGGAAAATCTAGCAGTACTTTCTCTCTAGTTCATTCTGGCCTAAACGAGTCTCAAAGGGAAACAGAAAAGTACTCTGAATGATAGAATCCTAAATCAAGGTCTCAAAGCATTATTGTAGCATTTTGGTTGGTAATAGTAAATATGAAAATATTGAATCCTTACTGGTACTCTTATAATTATATTTTAATTGAAAGAAACTGTTCAAAGTCGTAGTTCCTGCGATCAAATTATGGCAAGACGCCCACATATCAAACATGCATGTTTTCTGGTATCAATTGCGGCTCAGCTAAATAACTGCTGGCATCAACTGTCTCTAGGGTGAGTAGTCTAGCCAAAAATCACAGAAGCCATTTATGGATTCTCATTTAGTTCCATACATGTATCAAAAAACCGTTTAAGACGTGACAATCAAAAGTTTCGCGATGCGCCGGCTAAAGCGTGTTGTTGTTTTGCTTGTACTGGCGATTTGTGCTGTAGCGCTTTTTAAGCTGTCAGTGTACGACGACACAAGCACTACATATCCTTCAAAAGCCAAACAAAAAAGCTTGAATGGCGTAAACGCTCGGCAGCCTTTTGCTTTCTCTCCCTTCACGTCTCTTATGTCGTCTCTATCTCACGGATCGTCTCGAACCGCGTCGAACGTTCTTATAATAGCAGGCTCGTCGAGGTCCGCATCAAGATTGCTACAACTAGCCAATGATCTTGCGCTGGAATTGGAAAAGAGCCATGATGCCGATGCTTTGGTTCACTTTATGTTTATGGGTCCCTATTCTGTTAAACTTGACTTTCTATTGAAGGCCAGTGGTATCAACGATTCATTGATAACATCAGGGAGATTACGCATTCACGATGCTCGAGCACGACTCAATTCGCGTTCTCAGTATCTCCCTCCAGATAGTCACTTTGAGACCGAGTCGATTTCTATGTTTGATATCAATCCGTTGTCTGCGAAGGCGTCTTTGGATGCAGCACATAGGTTTCTTAAGCCTCAAGCTACCATCTGGTCAAGGCAGCTTGAATCGGATTCAAAGTTTGGGGATGCCATCGCTGATGTATTAGGCCCGTCAAATTCTGGATTTGCACCAATTGACATACCTGCCTCCGATTTTGACAGTTTGTCGTGGATAGCTCTATTGGATCCACCAGGTTTAAAAGGTCTTGCGCATGGGTATTTCTAAATGGATTCTGTACTGACATTTATAGCCTGGTCTCTTCATTCAGTTGACATTGTGATTCCTGTTAGCTCTCATACAGGTTCTTTGGTTCGACTTTTATCTTCTATATCTCACGCACGCTACTACAACGTATTTCCTCGTCCTCGTATTACAATATATGTACCACCTGGTGTTGTCGATCCGAATTTGCTTAATTTCATAGATCATACTTTGGATTGGCCTCGTGAGCGTATACTTATACAAGTAATTCCTACAACAGCAATCATATCCCAGAAACAAAGTCTCAGAGAATCTATGTTTGCGGGTGCGATTAGATCTCACGTTCCTTCTTCGCGACACACGCACACAGTCTTATTTGCAGACGACGTAATCTTAAGTCCAGATTGGTTTCAATGGACAATGTTCCATATTCTTAAATTTTTTCCAAAAGTTCAAAATTCGTTAGACATTGCGGGATCGTTGCCAGCTGTAGCTGGTATTTCTCTCTGTCCATACGCACCGACAAATTCTCTTAGAATTTCTGATACGAATCAAATCGACTCGGCTTACTATTTAACTCAAAGCAGACTGGCTTTATCTTGCACTCTCTATTTTGCTTCTCACTTTCGAGTTTTACAGTCCTTTTTTGCTGCCCAATCAAAGGAGCCGCAACGACGTACTTTACCAGTTCCTGAGGAGCTTAGTTATTTACAAACTAGCAAAATTGCTTCAAGCATTGATGCACATGAGCTACTTACGCCAATTTATATTCGAGGTTATCTGTTTCTTGCATATAATGGAACTTCTGAAGAGGTACCTGCTCTCTATGGCAATTTATTCGAAGCAGCTGTTGAAGAACAGTCAAGGTCTACGAAATCATATGTGCTCTCTACGTCCCTTTTATATACTTTGCTTTCCGAGAATTTATTGCACACCAATTTCACTCATTCTGACTCTTTGACCGATAATTTCCCATTTTTATTTGGTCGTGCAGTAACGCAACCTTCTCTGTGGGAAGGGCTACCATTAGTGCCGGATATTGCAACTACGTTAAAAGCTTCTCATGAGTTTTCTACAGAAGCTTTGCGTATGCGTGGCCAAAAATTTGCACATTCAACCTCTCCAGGTTGCTATAGTCTCGACGAAACAGAAAAACCAGAGAATGATACCGATATCGATGAAGTCTACGAGAGGACTTTATACATAGATGATGACTGGACTGATTTGTTTTGTGGCGACGCGAGCGATGTTTCTAGAGAGTCGTCTTCTGCAGTTACAAAGGACGATGAAGAGTCAGAAATACCTTACAAACAACGGTCACCGACTCGAGCAAAATCACTTGAAGAAGAAAAGCGAGAAAAGAACAATCATCGCGTTATCAACGCTGCAGTGGAGACAAAGCCAGCACATTCGCAAAAGCTACGTACAAAATCAACTACTATTTCTGATTCGAAATCCGTAAAGCCTACATCTACAGTACGATAGTCGGCATGATCAATGAAAATATTATCTATCAACATCCTCGACTAAAAAGAGTTTTGCTTTATTCATTAAAACATGAAAAGTTCAATGCTGACGAAATTATAAACAATGTATCTCTCAACACCAATATGTAAATCTATCATTCTTCCACAACTCAACCCTCGAACGGAAACATGCTGTTTTTTTGGTTGCCGTTCCAAACAAGTACTTAAACACTATTGTAGTTAACAGGTGCGTATTTATCTAATACAAATTGCACCACTAATCTTCGTGTCGGTGCGAGGTCTTGACAGGCGAAGATGACCGCCGATGATCAAATAATGTCTGCGCCTCAGAAGAATATTCGTTCTCAACTAGTTCGCGGGACCCCCGAGGTGTTCCGGATTCTAAATCGTCTGGATCAATCACGCTAAGATTGTCATCTTCGTCCCTGTTCACTGGGGTATTTGATGAGGTAGCATCCCCAAAAACCAAATCCATGTCCTCTAAGGCTACGCCCTTGGTCTCAGGGTATGTGAAATAAACTAGAACAAATGACATGCAACAGAAAAATGCATGTAGTAAATACATGCGCCATTCGATAGTTTCCTGTAAAATAGGGGTCATTTCACCAACAAGCCAGTTGAAAGCCCAGTTTGTGGCAGTTGAAAGAGATGCACCTTTTGCTCGGACCGACAAAGGCATAATCTCGGGTGGGTAGAGCCATGGGATAG
>JAJLWK010000413.1:0-13447 GCA_030570675.1 Myxozyma neglecta | reverse complement strand
GAAGCTGGCAACACACCGGTCCAAGCGCGCGCCATGAAGGCGGAGGCTATGCAGAGCTAGCTGCAAACGAAAGAGAAAGAAGAGAAGAGTAAGATGAATCTATTCTCAATAAAAACAAAGCAGGGGTTGTAAAGATACAGCCTGTTTTGTTTTTTGAGCGGGGGTTCTATCTCAATAGGGTTTTCGTCAATAGGGTCAGTTGCGATTTGTTTGTGATTTGTTTGTGATTTGTTATGACTCATTGTGTAGGATTGAAGCGTGGTTGAGAAGTCCTCCCGGAAGTCGAAAAGTTTTTAGAATTCATTCATATTTTGAAAGTATCTACAGTCTACGTAGTTATACTGCCGAGTCCGAGATTCTGTCAGCCGAAGCTCGAAGAATAGACTTCATTTCTAACAGACCCACAATGGAGACACAAGCAACTAGTTAAGCTCAGTGTCGATGACATATTGATCCGCAATTAAGCTCCGCGCCGATGACATATCGATTCGTAGCTGGAGCTAAGCTAACACGTATTTTAGTGTCATGCAGGACCGCAAGCAGAACGAGTTGGGGCAACTAGACGATAAAATTGTGAATTCACCAAGCACAAAAAAACATGGATTTGCAAGAAAATGAGGGAAAGTAAAAGGCCGATGGAACAATACGTATCCGCGCAAAGCACCGGGCCAACATGGAGCAAACGACTAGAGTAACAATTACAGCACCCTGGCATGCACGAAAATCGACGCATAGACAGCGTCAACCACCGGGGCCGTAATCTGGCGGCCGCCAAAGAGCGGCCGTTGAGGCCCTTGATGGCGTTTTCGCCGCCGTCAATGGTCCGGAACTTGACGCTGAGTGCCGCGCTCGACTCTGGGCTCGCTGCGGGCATATGCATCACATCTTCTTTGTCTTCGTTTACCCCCGGATGGATGGATGGATGGATGGATTCTCGTGGTTGGGGACAACGGTTTACAAGGAAGGCTGTGACTGGCAAGCTTGCACCTACCAGACTGTTGGCACTGGCAAGACTTTTGGACCGTCATAATTATGACGGTGCATGGCCATTTATTTTGCCTTAATTACAGACTTGCCGCAGCTGGCAAAATCGCTTGCATCTGAAAGTAGCAAGTAACTATTTAGTTCAGCCATCACACCACTATACAAAAACACAGTCAAAACAATTATTCATGTTCCTGTTTCTTTCAATTAGTATATTTTATAATTACAAAAATATTCAGTGGAACAATCTTTTAGTTTGGTCTAAATTTTTGTCCTTTATCATGTTTAATTAAATGAGCTTGCATAGTTATAATAACATTATTGTTTAATGCCTCCATCTACTGTAACCTCTACCACTAACCAAATGAAGAAACACGGCATCGAGTTAGTAAAACAAATAGCCAAAAGTGGATTCAAGTATTGTTCAAAGTTCGAGGTCAATAGAGTTTCGCATTTTGAAAATTGCCTTTCTAAAGTCTGACATGCGCCACAACTTCAATAACAGGAATGAGTTGATCTTCCAACTAATTGGATTAATCTTGCGTCATCAGGAAAAGAAATGATGAAAAGGATTAACATTATAGCTGTAAACATAACCACGCAATGTAGAACTTATACATTTGCAGGCTTGCGTCGTAAAATCGCACTGATACATATAAAACAAGCTTCTACCAACGTTGGTCGTAGTTCATACTATGGTAATCGCTGCTAGAATCTATCGATTTCCAAATCAAAATATTAGCATGTCTGCACTTTTTTCATTCATTTTACAAATCAGATCAGCCGCTATCTAATGAATAATTGTAGTAAAACAGTTTCAACGAGCATAGTTAAAGGGAGAAGTTTGGTGGTGGCTTATGAAAGTTTCAGCAAGCGTCAAACTTTAAAACTGCTGAAGCGATAAATATTGAACAAGATTTTTTGTTGCTCCAACCCAACTTGTCTCTGACGCCCATTTAACATTACAACAATGGCTAACACACCACACGGAGGTGTCCTTAAGGACTTGCATGCTCGTGACCTTTCCATTCGTGCTGATTTGCTTAAGGAAGCGGAGTTACTACCTGACCTCGCTCTTACTGAACGTCAACTTTGTGACTTGGAGCTCATTCTTTCGGGTGGTTTCTCTCCTCTAGAGGGTTTCATGACCGAGAAAGACTACAATGGGTAATTTTTACATGTGACAATATGAGACTCAATGCTAACAAGCTGTAGAGTTGTCAATAATCTCAGATTAGCCGATGGTGCTCTCTTCTCAATGCCAATCAACTTGGACGTTAGCGCCGAAGAGATTTCAGAGATTGGAATTGCCGCAGGAAAGCGTATTGTTCTTCGTGACTTCCGTGACGAGTCTCCCCTTGCAATTCTGACTGTCGATGATGTTTACAAACCCAATAAGGAAGCTGAAGCCGTCAAAGTGTTTCGCGGTGACCCCGAGCATCCCGCTGTAAAGTACCTGTACAACACCGTCAAAGAGTTTTACGTCGGTGGAAATGTTCAGGCCTTAAACCGTCCTAATCACTACGATTACGCTGGACTGCGCTATACTCCTTCTGAGTTACGTGCAGAGTTCAACAAGCTTGGATGGAACCGTGTTGTTGCTTTCCAGACTCGTAATCCAATGCATCGTGCTCACCGTGAACTTACTGTCCGTGCTGCTCGTTCGCGTATGGCCAATGTTCTAATCCATCCCGTTGTTGGGTTGACCAAGCCCGGTGACATTGATCATTTTACTCGAGTTCGTGTTTACCAAGCACTTCTCCCCCGTTATCCTAACGGAATGGCGCTGCTGTCGCTTCTTCCACTTGCTATGCGCATGGGTGGTGACCGTGAAGCCGTTTGGCACGCGATTATCCGCAAGAACTTTGGTGCTACTCATTTTATTGTGGGTCGTGATCATGCTGGTCCCGGCAAGAACTCCAAAGGCGTCGACTTTTACGGTCCTTACGATGCTCAGACATTGGTTGAAAAGTACCGTGACGAGCTTGGAATTGAGGTCGTGCCTTTCCAGCAAATGACCTATCTTCCTGACGCTGATGAGTATGCTCCTAAGGATGAGGTGGCCGCAGGTGTAAAGACTCTTGACATTTCTGGAACCGAGTTGCGTAAGCGTTTGCGCCTTGGATTGCCTATTCCTGAATGGTTTTCATATCCTGAGGTAGTCAAGGTTCTTCGTGAATCGCATCCTCCTCGCGTTTCTCAAGGATTTACCATCTTTTTGACTGGATACCACAATTCTGGCAAGGATTCTATTGCGCGAGCTCTTACTTATACTCTCAACCAGCAAGGCGGACGTTCTGTTTCTCTATTGCTTGGTGAAACTGTTCGTTCTGAGTTGTCGGCAGAGCTTGGATTTTCTCGAGCAGACCGTCACAAGAACATCCAGCGCATTGCGTTTGTTGCTTCTGAGCTGACTCGTGCTGGAGCTGCTGTCATTGCCGCGCCCATCGCTCCTTTTGACGATTCGCGTAAGCTTGCTCGTGATACTGTGTCTCAGTCCGGCTCTTTCTTTCTCGTTCACGTTGCTACTCCACTTGAGCACTGCGAATCTACAGATCGTAAGGGCGTTTACGCAAGAGCCAGAAACGGAGAGATTAAGGGTTTCACTGGTGTTGATGACATCTACGAGACTCCTAAGGATGCTGATATCACTGTCGATGTTTCTACGACTTCAGTGCGTACTATTGTTCACCAAATTGTTCTGCTTTTGGAAAGCCAGGGATTTTTTGGAAACTAGAAAGACTGTTTCTTTTAGATTTAGATAGTTTTATGTTGTGTGATGTAAAATAATGAGAATTTGGACATCTTGATATTTGTCAGTTATTGTGTGCGAATATAAGGAACCCCTAACCTGATACTTTCAAGACTTTAACTTTACGAATTCTCCCCGCTGTTCTTATCCGGAACAACAACATTATAAACGCCTGTATAGTTCTTCTCACGCTTTGTTCTTCAAACATGGCGACCAATATTACATGGCACGAGGGATTGACCCATGCTGAGCGATCAAAGTTGACCAAACAGACTGGTCTCACTCTTTGGCTCACTGGACTATCAGCATCAGGAAAGAGGTATTTCGATAAAATTTTTACTTGCTGCATTTCTCTAATTTTAACAGCACCATTGCTACTGCTCTTGAGCAGCACCTTTTGCAAAACGGAGTCGTTTCGTACAGACTTGATGGTGAGAGTTTATTTCTTGAGTGGTGGAAAAATTCTAAAGAGAACAGGTGACAACATTCGATTTGGATTGAACAAAGATCTTGGATTTTCCGAAGCAGACAGAAATGAGAACATTCGACGAATTGCCGAAGTCGCGAAATTGTTTGCTGATTCGACTACAGTAGCAATTACTTCTTTCATCTCACCGTACCGAGCGGACCGCGACTCGGCTCGTGCTTTGCATGCCGCTGCCAGCATCCCTTTCATTGAAGTCTACGTAGATGTTCCAGTTGAAGTAGCGGAACAACGTGACCCTAAGGGTCTTTACAAGAAGGCGCGCGCTGGCATTATTCCAGAGTTTACAGGAATTTCGGCGCCCTATGAGGAGCCCCTCGCTGCGGAAATTCATATCCGGTCTGACAAATGCTCCGTAGAACAGGCCGTTGTTCAAATTGAGGAGTATCTGATCAGCAAAGGATTAATCAGCTTCACTAAATAGATGGTGTATAATCAAAACTTCAAAACCAAAAAAAACATTTTGAAAATGTAGTGGCTTGATTAAGCTTCAGGGGTTCTGCGGCGCACTGAGACAACTAGCATTAAAATAGAAGGCGACCTTCTACTTTTAGGTTAGCGCGGATTGCGCAATTTGGGCCCCGAGATGTGCAATTTTTGCAGCTCGTAAGAACGCTCGATAAGCAACGTCCTAAAGCACTTTTTTTTAAAGCTGTCTTGAATCGTCCTTATGCATCAGAACCTGTAGACAACAGCTTATTCTATTTTTTTTCCATATCTCTTGCAAGAAAACATTATGGCTCCTGTTGCTATCCAAGACACATCTGCTGCGGCTCCTAAGCCTTCTGACGTCAAAGTATCCTTGACTCCTGAGCATCTAAAATTCATCAACTCTCAACTTCAGCAACTAGAGCCGGAACAAATTATTCAATGGGCTCTTCTTACTTTTCCGAACCTTTACCAATCAACTGCTTTTGGATTGACTGGATTGGTCACTCTTGACATGATTTCGCGTCTTCGACCAGAGTACGCAACTCAGCATCCAATTGAGCTCATCTTTGTGGACACCCTGCACCACTTTAAAGAAACACTGGCCTTGATTGACAAGCTCAAAGCCCGTTATCCTTCCGCGAAGTTGCATATCTACAAGCCAGAGAACTGTGAAACTACAGAGGACTTTGTGAAATCTTACGGAGCCAAGCTTTGGGAGACAGATGAGGCTTCATATGACTTTCTGGTGAAGGTCGAGCCGATTCAGCGTGCGTATGACGAACTCAACGTGCGAGCAACTCTTACAGGTCGTCGCCGTTCGCAAGGCGGCAAACGTGGAGATCTTGACATTGTTGAGGTTGAAGAGTTTACTGGATTGATTAAGATTAATCCCCTTGCAAACTGGACGTTTAAAGAAGTTCAAGCTTACATCAAAGAACATGATGTTCCTTACAATGAGCTTCTTGACCGAGGATACCGATCTGTTGGTGACTGGCATTCAACTCAGCCGGTGAAGGAAGGTGAAGATGAGCGTGCTGGTCGATGGGCTGGTAAAGCTAAAACGGAATGCGGTATCCACGAGACTTCGAAATTCGCCGAATTCCTGAATGCAAAGAAGCAACAAGCGCCTAGTCCTGTCGCTGTTTAACTTATATAAATTTTGTATATTGACGTATTATTTTCATTTTTTCGGTTTCGGTATGGATGGTTAAAAATGTTTTTTTGCTATTTTTTAAAAATTCTTGTTTCTGTTTTTTGGGCATTTCTTTAATGGATTCATATGCGCATGGTGGGTTAATGAACTTTTTTTAATTATTTGAAATATAAACGTAGAATATAGATGTTAGGGTTATTGATTTGAATGAGGTGCGTCATTAATCCCAACGACGTACCTATCTATCTTTTCTTTGCAACACAGTGTGATAATGGTATGTCGTTTCCATCTTGAAAAATGAATCTTACTTACTATGTTTAGTTTGGTGGATACTATGACGATGATGTTGAAATGACAGGAGGATTTCCTGCAGATTGGCGACGAGCAGCACAGGCGACGTTGCAGTCGCGAAATAGGACATTCAAGGAGTACTTTAGATGCTATCCAGTGGTGATGCTTCCTGGTACAGAGCGTGATAATCTGAATTATGGTGGTAAAATAATACTACCATCTTCTGCTCTGAATAAGCTGACTCGGTTGAATATCACTTACCCTATGCTATTTGAGCTTACGAATGAGGAAGTGGAGCTTAGCACACACGCGGGTGTGCTGGAGTTTATTGCTGAAGAAGGTCGAGTTTATTTACCACAATGGATGATGGAGCGTTTGGCACTACAGCCGGGATCATTGGTGGTGGTTGCTAGCACAAATCTACCCATGGGATTCTTTGTCAAGATAGAACCTCAGTCACCAGACTTTCTAGATATATCAGATCCGAAGGCTGTTCTTGAAAATGCGTTACGGAATTTTACTACCTTGACGGTTGACGACATATTCGAGATCAAGTATAACAACAAAATCTACCGGATCAAGGTACTAGAAATCAAACCGTCAAACAAGACTGGAATCTCGGTTGTGGAGACAGATTTAGAAGTTGATTTTGCTCCACCCGTAGGCTATGTGGAGCCTGCAAGGATTGCTACGCCGATCTCAAACAATGCATCATTAGTAGCTACTCCAGACGGACACAGTATGGCATCAATAATTGGTTATGCAGATCTGGCTAGTGCGTCTCAGTCAACCGCATCTCTGCCGCAGCAACTTCAACAATCGACAGGACATCGACTATCTGGCCGTCCCGTGACCACTTCCTCTGCGGCTTCAACTCGCGCGGGCACTCCGGTTTCCGTGCCCAGTTTGGCAGACGCGATGCGCAAAGGTAGCGCGTTCGCAGTCACCTCACGTGCAGAAGCTGACAAAGATCGCGCAATTCCAGCACCCCTCCGACTGCCCTTTGGCCAGCTATTTTTTGGCTACCCGCTGGTGCCTGTCAAGACAGAGTAGCAATATGAGCCCTTTTGAGTTAAAATAGAGTTATCATATTACATAAGTTCCTGGTAGTTGCTTAGTGGCGCCTTGTCCGAAGCGGTCCGGGGAACGCTCGAAGTTTCTAGTGACGGCATAAGTGCCGCGCGACAGCAACGTTATGCGCGTACGATGCAGTTACCCGGAGCCGCGAGTATCCGACGCCGAATATTTTTTAGGCGCGAGGGCCTGTTCGGAACGGGGAGAAGACCTTGTCCATAGAAAGTCCAGCATCTGTTGTTTCACGCAATCTTTTGTACTCTCCGTCTTTTGAAATGAATCGACTTATTGCCAAATCGGTCTCGTCGGCTCGTCCTGCGATCAGCGCTCGATACGTGCAACAATTGCAGCAGACTCGCCAGTTCTCACACAAAGAGCTCAAGTTTGGTGTCGAGGGCCGCGCTGCTCTTCTTAAAGGTGTCGATGTCCTTGCTAGTGCTGTTGCTGTCACTCTCGGCCCCAAAGGCCGTAACGTTCTTATTGAGCAGAGCTTTGGAAGCCCAAAGATCACCAAGGATGGTGTAACTGTCGCTAAGGTAGGTTATTACTTCGTTTAATTTAGAATTGCTGTTTGAGGGCTCTCCTGGTGTGTATTATTTAGCTAACATTTGATATCTAGAGCGTTGTTCTTAAGGACAAATTCGAGAACCTTGGTGCTAAGCTTCTCCAGGATGTTGCTTCCAAGACGAACGAGATTGCTGGTGATGGAACTACCACCGCTACTGTTCTTGCCCGTGCCATCTTCACCGAGAGTGTCAAGAACGTTGCTGCTGGTTGCAACCCAATGGACCTCCGTCGTGGTACTCAGGCCGCGGTCGAAAAGGTCGTTGAGTTTTTACAGAAGAACAAGAAGGAGATCACCACTTCTGAGGAGATTGCCCAGGTAGCCACTATTTCCGCAAACGGGGATACCCACATTGGCAAGCTTATTGCTAATGCTATGGAGAAGGTTGGAAAGGAAGGTGTTATCACAGTCAAAGAGGGAAAGACTATTGAGGACGACCTCGAAATTACAGAGGGTATGCGTTTCGATCGCGGTTTCATTTCTCCTTACTTCATCACCGATGTCAAGACCGGCAAGGTTGAATTTGAGCATCCTTTACTCCTTCTATCCGAGAAGAAGATCTCACAACTTCAGGACGTCATCCCTGCTCTTGAGATTTCAAACAAGCTTCGTCGTCCATTGCTTATCATTGCTGAGGATATTGATGGTGAAGCCCTTGCTGCTTGTATTTTGAACAAGCTTCGTGGCCAAGTTCAGGTTGCTGCTGTTAAAGCTCCTGGCTTTGGAGACAACCGTAAGAGCATCCTTGGTGATATCGCTATCCTTACTGGAGGTACCGTCTTCACTGAAGAGCTTGACATTAAACTTGAAAGTGTCTCTCCTGAACTCCTTGGATCGTGTGGTTCCATCACAGTTACCAAGGAAGACACCATCGTCCTTAACGGTGAAGGTGACAAGGACAATATTGTCCAGCGATGCGAACAGATTCGTGCCACAGCTGCTGATCCTACTACATCAGAGTACGAAAAAGAAAAGTTGCAAGAGCGTCTCGCTAAGCTTTCTGGTGGTGTTGCTGTCATTCGCGTCGGTGGTTCTTCCGAAGTCGAGGTTGGTGAGAAGAAGGATCGATTTGTTGATGCTTTGAACGCCACACGTGCCGCTGTTGAGGAAGGTATTCTTCCCGGTGGAGGTACTGCCCTCCTCAAGGCGTCGCGCACTCTCGTTGACATTCCCACTGCTAACTTTGATCAAGCTCTTGGTGTCTCGATTGTCAAGTCTGCTATCACCAGACCTGCTCGCACTATTGTTGAGAACGCTGGCGGTGAGGGATCAGTTATTGTTGGCAAGCTCATTGATGAGTTTGGTGACAACTTCACCTATGGATTCGACTCATCGAAAGGTGAATTCACCGACATGGTTGCCAGCGGAATCATTGATCCTTTCAAGGTTGTCCGGACAGCTTTGATTGATGCCAGCGGTGTCGCTTCGCTGCTAGGAACCACTGAGTGCACGATTGTCGAGGTGCCTGAAGAGAAGCCTATGGCTGCTGGCGCACCTGCTGGAGGAATGGGCGGCATGGGCGGTGGAATGTTTTAAGTAACTGTATATAGTATTTTGTCTCCAGTAATGAATGTGCATAGTATGTTATGTTGATGTAAAGTTAAAAGTTTTGAATAAAATAGGTTTTGCGTAAACTTCTCAGTCTTTTATTGCTTTCAGTAGTTGAAATACAAACTGTCAATCAGCAATGAAGAAGCATTTTACGGTTAGTACTCGGTCTACTCTCACGTGAAGGCTCTCAATCAAACGATTATGCCGGATAATTGGTGAGAGTGTCGTTAAGACCGATCATTAAGTAATAGAGTGGTGCCATCTAGTTCAGCCACATAAATTTATTAACTATTTGAGGATGTGCATAAGCATTGTTTTTGATATAGAGCGTAAGGCTAAGTTAACAAATATGACACTACACTGAATGTCATCAAAATCATCAACTACAGACTGACTTCGCCCGCAGAATCCAAGGGATTGAATTTTTTGTTCAAACTTACCATAGCTAGCTCTAGTATTGTGAAATCTGATACAGTTGGATATTTAACCAATATGTAATTTTTGAATTTTGACTGTCTTGTCTCAAAATTTGCGTTACAGAATTTTGCATTTTCTTTTATTTTGCATTTGACAGATGTTTTAGCTCTTAGTACAGTCTTTGCTTTTATAGTTTTGCTCCTGTTCTACACTCTACATTCACTGAAGTAGCAGATACAGATGAAGTTGTGAAATATTTCACATTGAAAATAGACGCTTTATGTAGTAATAAAAGGAGTCAACTTAGGCGAATATTTTAAAAAGCTTACTAGTTTGAAAACTAAAGATTATTTAGTTATTTTACACAAAACAGATGTTTAATTTTTTCTTTATTATTCTTGGTTTTGCAAAGAATTTCAGGAGTTTCTGAGAAAGAAGCCAAATTACTCAAAAGACCCAGAACTGGAATTATCAGGGTTACGAAAATATAGCAAAAATGCCACAATTCAGCCGTGAAAAATCTATTAATAATGCGAGCTAAAAATTGAAACATCTAATTCAAAAAATTTATTCTAAATATACATATATATATATATTTGTTATTTGGTAAAAAAATGTATACGCCAGATGGACATACACCAGAGTCTAGACGTTGTTTATGGAATTTGTTTATTTATTCTCAGCTTGCAAATATTAAGAGGGTAAGGGTGCCAAAAGCGGATGGCTGGGAGCGTAGAGACGTCCGCAGCGGCCGCGCGTTTGTCCCAGCTGAATATCACAACAAAGAACGAGCAACCACGCGACATTCACCTTCTAAGCGAGAACAACTCGTCAGAAATACAAGAAAAGAAGCGGATCAGGCACACCAAAATAACTATAATAAAATGTCCGGAGGAAAAGGGAAATCACACGGAGGAAAAGCAGGACCACGCGAAGGACGCGCTCAGCTTTCGCATTCTGCGCGTGCTGGGTTACAGGTGCGTTTTCCGTGCGAGTGAAATCCCAAAAAAAAGCACACTCGATTCAAGAAAAGAAGTGATCAGTAAAAGCTAACATCACAAAATAGTTTCCTTGCGGAAGAGTTAAGCGTTTTTTGAAGCACAACTCACAGAACAAGATGCGCGTCGGCGCCAAAGGTACGTGAAGGAAGACGAAGCTGGACGCGAAAACTGCGTAGGGCAAGGGTTGAGTGATGACTAAGTTTTAACGTGTAGCTGCGGTGTACGTCACAGCTGTTCTTGAGTATTTGACAGCGGAGGTGCTCGAGTTGGCGGGCAATGCGGCGAAGGACTTGAAAGTCAAGCGCATTACGCCCCGTCATTTGCAGCTCGCCATTCGCGGTGACGAGGAGCTCGACACGCTCATCAAGGCCACCATTGCCTACGGTGGTGTTCTTCCCCACATTAACAAGGCGCTTCTTAAGAACGTTGACACGAAGAAGAAGAAGTAGATGTTGGTTGGCGGTTTTGTTGGTAGTGATGAGGTTTGATGTACGATGAATCCCCTGTCTTTTTATTCATATATTGTGTATTAGTAGCTGCTGTAACAAGTTCTTAACGAGATAAACCAATATAAAGATAAACCCTAGTGACGAAAACCCTATTGGAGAAAACCCTATCCACAAGCGAGCAATTTCATCAACACGTGCAAAGGTCCTCAGCCGTGAAGCGCAGTCGTACGCGCCGCACGTGTCACGCAGGAGCCAAGGGGCGCAGCTCGATTAGGAAATAATTTGGGAGAGCACAAGTCAGCCGCACCGGTTTCCGAAGCCAGTCTGGATTCAAATCAAAAGCAGTTCTGCTCTTGTTTTCATCCCTGCCGCCTATTTGCTGTATTATTTTTTTGGGTCGTTTCTTCTTCTATTTTTACTCTCCCCGTTTTATACCTAGGCTTTTGAAGATGCGCTTCGACGCTACTTTATTGCTTCTGGCCGCGGTCGCTTCCTCTTCCTCTGCGCTTCTCCTCGAGCCCAGACCAAGACGCCAGCCTGTGTTTACTATTGCTCCAAAGTCCTTCCGCGACTCTGTAGCTGGTGTAGCCGCTGCCGAGCGCGATCTCTCTGCGTGGCTCAACCACCAGTCCGCAGTCGCGCTCGATGGCATCATCGCAAACATTGGCCCAGATGGCGCAAACGTCGCCGGCCAGGGTGTTCTTCCCGGGGTTGTTGTTGCTAGTCCGTCCCGGACCTACCCAGACTATTTTTTCCACTGGATTCGTGATGGTGCAATCACTATTCGCGCTTTAGTAGATTACTACGGCTCCTCGGGAGATTCTACCGTCCGTCGTATCATTGACGACTACGTATCTTCCAGTGCTGTCGTCCAACGCGTTGACAACCCTTCTGGCTCTTTTGAAGCATTTACAGGTCTCGGTGAGCCAAAGTTTAACGTCGATGGCTCTGTATTTACACACGAGTGGGGACGTCCGCAGCGAGTATGTTTTCCCATTTTCCTCTGCTGTCTATAAATAGCCTTTAACGTTTTATTTTCTCTTTAGGATGGCCCCGCACTTCGAGCCATTACCATCATTGAGTTCCTGTACTCTTTAACCGAGCGCACCTCATCCTCGATTACAGACTATAAACATGTCTACGATGAAGTCATTAAGCCTGATCTAGAATATGTCTCCAAGTTCTGGGCTCATCCTGGCTTTGATCTTTGGGAAGAGGTCAATGGATTACACTTCTTCACCGCCATGGTTCAATTCAAAGCTATGAATCTCGGTGAGAAGGTCGCTTTGGCTTTTGACGACTCAGGTGCTGCTCAATGGTACCGGGCACAAGCGGTCGGTCTCCGTGGCTTTCTCCGAGCGTTTTGGGACGACGACAAAGGACATCTTGTTGAGACTTTAGGCTCGGCGCGTTCGGGCCTTGACGCTGCTATAATACTCGGCTCTATTCACGGTGGCTCTGAATCTGTTTATCCTTTGCATTCTGATGCCATGATTGCAACTTTACATGCGCTTGTCGAAGATATGCGTGTTCGCTACGCCATTAACATTGCCGATTCTGCGGATTTTAACGAGACAGAGGAAGATATTCCTGCATCGGTTGGTATCGGCCGATATCCCGAGGATGTTTACGCTGGCGGTGATAAAGATGCTGAGCGTGACGGTGATTCTCAGCTTGGAAATCCTTGGTTTCTCTGTACTGCCAGCGTCGCTCACGCTTTATACGCTCTTACCGAGCATTTGGCTCTTTCTGATCAATATCTCACTGTCAACAACCTTACTGCTCCTTTCTATCTTCCTCTCATTCCCTCAGCTGTTTCTCCCAAAGATGCCGCCTACATCGATTTCTCATCTACTTCTGAAGCGTTCCCTACATCTGTGAAGCTTGCTTTTGGTCCCACTTCGAAGGAAACGCAAGCTATCATTGCAAACATCGTGCGTTATGCCGATGGGTTTATGAACGTTATCAGGAAGCACGCAGATGCTGAGGGTCAACTCTCGGAGCAATTTGATCGAGATAATGGATTTATGCGGGGTGCTAAGCAACTTACCTGGAGTTTTGAGGCGTTTTGGAATGCTGCTCAAATGAGAAAGAAAGCCGCCGAAGCTATTCAGCGACGTAAAGAGTTTTTCACTGCTAGAGCAAAGCTGTAAATAGAATTTCTGTGTTTCTTCTCTTTTGTTTTTTTTTGTTTTGATTTTTCAGTTGTCGCTGTTTAATGAAGGTTGTTGTGGCTTTGGTGTTTAAGGACAAATTTACAGTATTTTTTTCGGCCGTTTCCAGTGTCTGACTGT
>JAJLWK010000412.1:0-13476 GCA_030570675.1 Myxozyma neglecta | reverse complement strand
AAAAAGAATAAGCTGAATATAGAATGAGTACCCTCCCTGTAAGAAAAGAAAAAAAAAGCAAAAAGAAAAATGAGTATTTCAACTGTTTTTCTAATTTAAAGTACAGGAGTGATTGAGCATAATAAAATCAATGTAAAATCACTATTGCGCTATGATAAAAACTGACCTGATCCACGACTGATAAATCAGTCCTGACACAGCATGTTATGTGTAATTCAAATTTTTCTGAGTTACAAACGATTCCACGCTTATAATTAATTCTTATACATGGTTTCTACATGAAACTGCATCGATTTCTTCCATAATTTCTTCCATAATTTCGACTTACCCGACACTAGCAAATCTGTCCATTTCCGAGGTACAAGCAAATTATTGCCTTGTCTGTTATCCATGCTTGTACTCAGGTGCGACTGTAATAAATAATGAATATAAAAATGGGTTCTATGAGAGGTATTTATCTTATTTAGATTTTTGCATTAACCTGTCTATTGTTGTTAGTTTAGCTATTATAATATACCGAACAATGTCATAATTACATTAACCAAATAATTACTATCTAAGCCATAAATCTGTTTGTGTCATTAAACGAGACCGAAACACTACAAGTCAATAAATTCTTCCTTA
Source organism: Myxozyma neglecta (assembly GCA_030570675.1). Classification (NCBI taxonomy): domain Eukaryota; kingdom Fungi; phylum Ascomycota; class Lipomycetes; order Lipomycetales; family Lipomycetaceae; genus Myxozyma; species Myxozyma neglecta. The sequence goes on along the minus strand of JAJLWK010000412.1, from coordinate 12,852 downwards.
CAGCAAATGAAATAAATGATTGTTTTCTGTGAAGACTGTTGCATGCAAAAAAAAAATTATTCGTCTATAGCTGTTCAACTACATCAATGTTCTAATATTTTTAAATCAACAATTGACAAAATTGATTAGGAATTTTCAATTTGTTTCTCCTTTCACACTCAACATGAATGGATATCAATCAAACCAATGACCGAGATCAAAAATCCTGATTCAAAGTTGCGCGCCGGCTAACGGCTTGGTGTTTGATTCCGGGAAAACCTTGTACTTCCGTCTTAAGAAAAGAACTGTATTGTGTTAGCCTTATACTAATACAGGTGACAAAGTTGAAACCGACCTAGTATATGATCTGTCCAAAGATCCTGTATCTCTAACTATTCTACTAACTGTTGAACCTTTCTCTAAAATGGGGCTACCATCTTGACGCACAGCAGAGCACTCTTTCGTGATTCCAGTATATTTTGCAACACTGTAAACAATTAATTAATATTTGAATTCAAAAATTGGGAGAAGTACCCACAATGCAATCTCCTGTTCATGGGTGCGCTGGCGATAATCCACTCGTACAGCGGGCACATTGCTCTTCTCAACATGAGTACCTTCTGTTCCGGGTAAATTAAAACCAGATCCAAGCCAGTGCTCCTTAACTTCAGCTTCAAACCCGCTCTGCATAACAGAATTTTTAGCAAGCTCGCACATGTCAACCGCGGATAACCTATAAATTTGTGCAGCAACAGAATATTCCTCAATCAAGGCTTCTTTTGTATACGCAAACTGTAGCGGATCGTCTGTAGACAGTGACACATTAAGACCGCGCTTGAAGTAACTAAAGAAAGGGTTTTTATCGTAAGCAAGAAACAATGCGTTATTACTCAATGGTGACATTGCAATTCCAATTTTATCCAGATAGAATAAATACTGTAAGAAAGGTACTTTTCGCAATAGAATTCCATGAGAAATAGAATGAGCTACTAAAAACGCTGAAACCAAATGCTCGGTGTCGCCAGCTTCACCCGCATGAGGTCGCAAGACAAATGTGTTAAATCCACGATTCGTCCTGAGAGCATTAAGAGACGTCATATTAGCAAAAAGGTAATACAGATAATATGAGTAAGGAGGATTTTGCAAAGTTGTCCATTGCTTCGGAAGCGGGTATTTGCGATAAACTCTTTTTTCAGGCCTTGATTCATCATCGACACAATCAAATCCAATCACACGCTGCAAAAAAACGTGAAGCTTAGGATGGCTAGATGGATCGCGGGATACTTCAAATAAGGGCTGAAAGATATTGATAAGTACTTGCTCAAAGCTCTGCACAATTCCAGAGCTTTTGTAAACTTCATATAAACGCGGAAATTGAACTAGCCAACGAACATTTGATGAAAATAAACGATAATCTACAACCCATTCAGCAAGGCGGTCCCATTCTTCGAGACTTTTCCCATATATCGAAATACGATATTCCGCCATTTGATATTTGCTTTGCTCTAGATCGTAAAAAACCTCTCTAGTAAGCTCCGCCAAATATTTGCCTTTAATGTAATTGTCCGTTTTCAGAAATATCTCTCGTAATCTAGATTCCCCAATAGGATTGTATTTTAAATTGAATTTATCAAATCGATGGAATGTATCTCTGTGCGCATGCATATCAAGAGTATCAATAGACAAGTCATATGCTGTAAGTTTTAGAGATTCAAAAACTTGTTGCAAAGTTAATAGCTTTCCATCACGAAAAATCACAACTTCCTGAGTAAGAGTCAGTTAGTATAAGTCATCACTCCGTAATCAATAGGCAGCCTTACATCCGGACATTTCTTCATTTTTGATTTAATAAATCGAAGAAGGTGCTTTTGATTCATGCATGCAGAATGGTGAACATGAGTATCCACTTTTCGAACGTTATAGAAGTCTCTGTGAGGATTTCGTTTTGAATCTGCAAGTTCTTGATATTCATTCATAAGTGTGTACATATTCCAACTCGCTTCCAGAAACTGCAGCCGGCGAAACGCAAAACTCTTGGACGGCCCGTCAGAACTGATGCTACTAACAAGTTCAAGATCCACGTAATATTCACGGATCGAGGGGACTTGCACTAATGGCTTGCTTACGCCGCCGTGTTCTTGAAAGACTTGATATACCCCGGTATCGTCCAAATCAAATGCCACTCTGTCTTCTATTCTTGGTATGTCGCATTCACTAAAATGGAAATCCCATCCAACACCATCTACACCTTCGGGCTTCGCACTAGCAGCAAGAGAATCGGTCGACGTAGCTTGATGGTTCTGTTCGTACTTAGAAAGGAGTGGCTCTTTGGAAGCCGTCCACGATGGCGCAGGGGGAGGAGGATAGATTTTCCAACCAGGTTGATCGCGAGGATTATCAAAAGGTCCTTGTTTAGAGTATGCAATATACTTATGGCGAATATCTAAACACTTCTGCACGGACTTGCAAATCATTTGAAGTTCCAGGTCCATGTCATCATCTAGATTACGCATCAGATATATCTATGATCAGCTGCATGTGCAGTAAGTACCTTCAGTAACATAAATTGAAGCCTCTTGCGTTGCATTGTCTGTTGAAAAATCCACAATACTCTGACTTCCAGAATTCATTGATTTGTCGCCTTGGAGTCCCACTGATCTTCTCCCTTCAAAATCGGACCCGTCGTTAGCAGCGTCGCGATGGGTATGATCTAGTTCAATTGATTTGAAAGACTCCGACAATGCCACTGAAGGAACAAAATGAGATGTGGAAATTGTGGAAGATCTTCGCATAGAACTTTCGGGCGAAGAGCTCATAGGATGGGTTTGTGCCCAATGTTTAGCGTCCAAATCGGTGAATGCCCGTTCTTCGGCGTAGGAGAAGTAAGGCGTATTCAATGAAGATGGTGAGGTGGGCAGATCTTCTTCGCCATCATCTGCAGAATGCAAATGAGAACCACATTCGTCTAGATCTGTGTCAAAAACTCGCGAGAAACTAGTCATCGTGATTGTGAGCGGGTAGAATGAATATTTTCCACGGGGTTGTTTTGATGTCAATGGGTCTCCTCCCAACTGAGCCCCTGAATCATTAGATCACACTTAGTCACAAATGTTTTGTGACTCGTAGAACAGCTTGGTTTTGTGTTTGTTCTACTCGAATCTTTGCACGTTGGCCGGCTTCGGTCATATCAAAGTCATTCACATATTTGATGGATGCAAAGCAATGACTCTGATATTTTAACCATTGAATGTAAGATTGCATCATGTACAGGAGGAGCTTTGCAATAAATTAACGTGCCTATAGTAGTTGATTATGACATTCACGATCAGGACTTTTGCGCCAACAGCGCGTATGAGCGCAACAACATCAAAGCGATTCCTTATGTTATCTGAACGTGTAGCGTTGCTGCGCCAACTAAGAATTGGTTTGTCTGGTGACGCTTCAACACCAAGAGCGGCTGTTCGGCCCTATGCGACGGAACCTCCTCCTTTCAATAGTGGAAGCAACTCAACTAAGACGGCGAGTAATTCAGATATACCTTTTTTTGGCCGTTTTTTTGGGAAGAAAAAGAATTCCTCAAGCTCTTCGGGTTGGGAATCTCGTCGCAGCCCAGACCAAGAAGGTGTCACGAATGACGGTTATGAACCTGACGCAGAATGGGAGGCTTTACAGAAACTGAGTAATTTAATACGCAGAGTGAAGAGCGATTTAGTATCTAGTGAAAATCGTGAACTGTTGGAAGATATTGATCACCAGCTCAAAATGACTATCGACGAAGTACTGGATAAACTCGCGACTGATGAATTGCCGGTTGTACATACTCGTCTCATAGACGAAGCATGGAAAATTATATACACAGCGTCAATCGGAAAAATCGATGAGTCAAGCAAAACCAATATTGTTGAAGCACGTGATGGCATTAAAGCTCATTTCAACAAAAACGAATTAAAGAGACTCATGCATTTAATTGTTCGGTTTGATCATGCATCAGATTATCATGTCGTGCTGGGAAGAAAGGTTTATCAGGAACTTATGGAAAAGATAGAGGGCGGCAGCAAGACCGAGGCTCAGGAGCAGTTTATGCTTTTTGTTCTATTGCTGTCTCGTAACAAAGCTGACAGTGAGATGCTGTTGGCCTTCGATGAATTGTTAAAAGTTCTTAACTCCATTGACGAAGGTATAGCGGTAGCTTTTATTTCCATCATCCACAAGATATCAGATGAGAAGATACAAGGGCTATTGGTTTCTAAACTTTTTCAAACGAAAACTTTAAACATTAGCGCTTTCAACATCGTCTTACAAGCAGCCATAGAGCATGATCAAAAAAATGTCTGGTCTGTTTACAACAGTGTGATTGAAGGCTCAGACGGTAGTCTCCTTCCAAATATTGATACATACGAGCTCCTTCTGCGCTATGTGGCGAAAGGATATGAGCTAGAGCAGTCCGGGGTATTTATGGAAGACGTTCAGGATGTAATCTTTGATATCCGGGAAGACGGCGTGTTAGTGCCGTCATATGAAATTGTTGATCATCAAGATCTGTTTAGATCGTACCTTTTGGCGTGCATGGTGATCAATGATCAGAAAATTGGTGCAGTCATTGAAGCTTTAATTAAATCGGAAAGTGCTAAAGGGAGGTTGGAGACTGCTACCTGGGATATCTGGGCGCAATGGGTCACTTACTCTAGAAGAAGCATTCTGGATGTCAAGGAAATTTTAGATTCACTGATAAAATCGGGGCATCCAGTATCTTCACGTACTTTAAACGGAGTTTTGAGAGCAGCCCAAGTGGCGATAAAAAATGGGATTGGCGAACATAAGTTTGCAGATGAAGTTTACTATTTGTTCAGCTCATACGGTGTGATTCCTGATACAGATTCTATAAGTTTGCGAATTCGTGAGAGAGTGCTTGCAGGAGATGTTAATTCGGCTATTGCAGCATTTAAGCTGGCGTCTGAAGAGAATATGCCATGGGACCCGCGCACTGATGATGTCAAGTCACTTTTTATGATGCTTGAATCGCTGACTCTTGTTTCTGATGAGACTTTTGATGTTGCGCAACTCGTCGAGCTGTATATGGCCGTTCGAGTTTTTGTGAATAGCGTGGATTATACGACTCGGTTGGCGATCGTCAAGGCTTTGCTGAGAAATGGTGAAATTGGAACTTTAAAAGATTTCTTGAGAGAGGAAATGGGCGAATCGTACAAATATCAGCCTGCAGCTTTTCAAGAGTTGTTTGACGCCCTTCGTGAAGCTGTGCTAGAAAGTAAATCCTCTGATGCGGCTTGGATGATATATGTCTGCATGCACTCCCATTTTGTGGTAGATTACAATACTTATCTTCATGCGATGAAAAAGTTCTGTGACCTGGGATATCCACAAGCTGCTTTGGAGCTGTTCAGACACGTTCGAAAGCATACTGATACACCTCCTGGTCGTGATATGTACACCCTTATTTTTCGAGGATTTGCCAGACAGCATTATAAAGCAGGGATTCAGGAGGTGCTGATGTGCTATAAACTTGATCTCAATGTGGATCCAGATATTGAGCTGTTCAATGCAATCTTATATGCTTGCAACGCCACCGCTAATGCCTACTATACTTACCATTTGTGGGAGCAAATCAGTTTCTCCGCAACATCACGCGACACTTCTTCGGGATTGAATCGTCAACCCAACTCAGAGACATTTCGTCTCTTAATGAGAATGGCCTCATTAACTGGAGCTGGATATGCCGATCATTTATGGGACGATTTCCAGTTATTTACTGACGTGCCAATAACCCTAGAAGTTGTCAAATATTATGTCGCAGCACATTTGGAATCGGGTACTCGTGGAAAGGCATTCAATATTGTTGCTGTATTCATGCCTCAAATCATCAAGCAATTGGAGCAAAGAAGAAGTAGTGGAAATAAGACGACGGCAAAAAGTGATCGTGATAGTGAAAAAGATGCTCTTACTTATCCGTCAACAGAAAGAGAAACTACTGTCCGAGATATATTGGAAGTGCTCTATAATTACTTACCCGACAATGAAAAAATGGTTGTTAAGGCATGGGCGTTGAAAAATTATCCCGAGGAGTTCAAAAATATACGTTTGTGGAACTTTGAGGTGCAACGAATGGACCTGTATGGAGATCTTGATGATCCGATGTCTCAAATAGCGCGCGCATCCGGTGCTGAATCCAGCAACGAGCTGGAGTCACCTATGAAGCAGCCCGCATTATTTTACACACAAGGAGACTTGTTGCCTAAAAGCAATGAAGTTAGCGACGCAAAAGAATTGGAAGAAAATGAGGCAACACAGAAATTAAAGCCAGAGAAAGTGCGCTCAAAAACTTTAGATGAAGAAGTGATAAAAATTAAAAACTTCAAGTAAAAGCTAATGATTCATTCAGAGAAGTGATGATTGGTGAAACCAAATGTGGCAATTGCTTGTAAATAATATTGAATGTGTAAATAGATAATTTATTACTTGTTGATTGATGTCGCAAGAACTAAGACTGAATTACAATTTCTACTAATTGTAACGAACTAGCAAGATAACCACTCGAAAGAGCGAAATATGAAAGAAGCTACATAATGTGATTGCGACGGAAAACAGAATATGAACAGCATACTCCTTCAAAAGATGCTATTCAACACTCTATTCATGATTGCTGGGGTAAAAAACCTCAGTAGTCTCGTAGAAAGTCTCTTTTATGTTTCTGATACTGACAAATCTGCTAAGGATATTGCCGCTTCCACTTTTATCATTTGTGCCAGACTTGCGAGCACCGCCAAACCACTGCTGGCCCACCACGGCTCCAGTTGATTTATCGTTGATATAAAAATTACCTGCACTGTTGCGAAGCTTAGTACTTGCTAGTTGAATGGCTTCGCGGTCATTAGCAAATATCGAACCAGTAAGTGCGTAGTCCGAGGCCAAATCTATGACTTCCATTATCTGTTCGTACTCTTCGTCATTGTAGACGTAAACAGCAAGTAGTGGACCAAAAAATTCAGTGCTAAATACGTAATGGTCCGCATTGGTGGCGGCTACGATTGTAGGGTAAACGTAGTAGCCACGAGCTCCATCTGTTTTAGCGCCAGTCAAAATCTCAACAGACGAGTCATCTCTAAAATTTTGTAGGACAGACTTTAATCGCTCAAATGCTGATTGATTGATGACTGGTCCTATAAAAGGAATCAAATCCTTTGGCGCCCCAACTGTCAATTTTTCCGTCTCTGTCACAAGAATATCTTTAAACTTGCCCCAGACTGTTTTAGGAACATACACTCGTGAGGTTGCTGAACACTTCTGCCCTTGATATTCAAATGCTCCCCGTACTGTTGCCTTCGCTGCTGAAGTGATATCAGCTGATGAGTGGATAAGATGGAAGTTCTTTCCGCCAGTTTCACCAACAATTCGAGGAAAAGATCGATAGTTGGACAGATTCATAGCAATTTTCTGATATAGCTCTTGAAAAACAGCAGAACTTCCTGTAAAATGAAGACCGCCAAACATTCTAAAGGGAGACATATTAGCGAATCAGCTAACAGGACTGCATAGTGATTATGACATACCTGGACGACAAAACTTCTTTTGTTACAGCTTCAGGATCTCCAGGAACAAAATTAATCACTCCATCTGGAAGCCCCGCTTCAACTAAAATATTAAAAAGAAGAAAGTTCGAAAGAACTGCTGAAGGAGAAGGCTTCCAAACAACGGTATTGCCCATTAAAGCAGGTGCAGCCACTAAGTTTCCAGCGATTGCCGTAAAATTAAAAGGAGTAACAGCATAAATAAATCCTTCTAAAGCTCGATACTCTGCACGATTCCATATGCCAGTAGCTGACTTTTTGGGTTGTTGGGCGTATAGCTCCTGTGCATATAAGGCATTGAATCGAAAAAAGTCGATTAGTTCTGCTGCAGCGTCGATTTCTGCTTGATATATATTCTTTCCTTGCCCAATCATAGTAGCAGCAAGAAGTTCATATCTGTATTTAGTAGAAATTAATTCTGCAGCTTTCAAGAAAACAGCAGATCGAGCATCGAATGGGGTAGCTTCCCATCGACGTTTGGCTTTTTGTGCAAAAATAATAGCTTGAGCAACTTGTTCAGTAGATGCTTGACTAGTTATAGCAATAACTTGGCCAATATCAGCCGGATTTACAGTTTTTAAAACATTTGAATCGTTATAGATGACATTTCCACCAATTACTAGTGGAATGCGCATAGGTAGCTGCGATTCTAATGACGTCAAAGCAGCGACCAGCGATTCGCGAGCGACTGATCCAGATTCATAGCCCTTTACTGGCTCATTTGAAATGGGTGGTGTTTGAAAAATACCAAGAGACATTTTTCGTGCGCTCAGTAGATATAAAATCAAAAAAGAGACGAAATAAAGGCTTCAAACGTGGGAAGAGAAACTGTTGATCTCAAAAGTGACGAGCCTGATGTGGAAACCTAAAACACGCCACATAATGCTCGCTTATGACGCCTTCTGCTCAGGGGCAAGCTTCTATGGACATTGCCTGTACTATTATTTTGCACCTGTAAGCTCTTTCACAAAGAGCATTCACCAATTAAACAAAAAAAGAACAAAATGCTCAAATAGATGCAAAAGGGCTTCTACATGAGCTGAAGCTCATAGAAGCTCTTCTAGGAAAGCTCGAGACACAAAAGTTCATGCAGCAACTTTGAGGTGATCAAATTGCTTTTATGCTGAAAAGAACTGATCAAACTGATCGGACCAGAAACGCATTTGTGATTCGCTGACTAATATGGGGTGTGAGGTGGGCGTGCACGCTGTAGTGAGGCTGAGCTCCGAGGCTGAGTGATATACAGTCTAAGTCCATTGTTAGCAACGCTTTTCAAAAGCAGACTCCATATTAAACAGGGTTTTTTCGTGTTTGAAATAGAATCCCTTAGTAAATTAACATGATCTCCTCTGTAACCATATGCCAGGCTTTTTGGACTCGCCCCAATACTAAATTGCTAACAAAAGTGTCTAACTTTGATGATAGGGGCTGGTATCTCATGGGATTAGGGCTAGAGCAGTACCAAATGGACAACTCTGCTGCAAATGGTTTCGCCTACACTGTACTGACTGATGGTTCTGTGTCCTTGCATTGGAATTCAAATGCAATTCTTCTTTTTGTATAGGTGCTCATTACATGAATTTTGTCTCTCTATATAGGTTTTGAGGATTTGAAGCTTGTCTCTTTTTTTTATCTTAAGCAGCCATCTAAAAAAATTTGCAAAGATGTATAGTATTTTAGTTTAAAGTAAAGTTTGTTTGATTGTCGGGATTTCAGTTTCAGACGTAAGTTATTCGAAGGTAGATCATACATTTATACCAAATCTTACTGAATATGCAACAAATATAATAGAAAATTCGGTGTTCAATGAGTTGTTCAAAATTTTTTTGAAAGTCTTTTGATTTTTTCGGTAGAACAAATTTTAGTTCTCATTTTTATTTTTTTTGACGGACTATCCGAGATCAGTAATTTGCAGCAAATTTTACTTTACAGCCGCAGAGTGCGGCTGACAAAAACGCGTTGAGCCATCGTGCGCGCGACGCGCTCCTCAAATCTCCTTGCTAAACTGGCAGTTTGCGACATTTAATAATCGGCTTTCGCTCCACGCGGATAACTTTGATTAATTCCCGCTTTTGCATGTGTTTCCGACTGCTATAATGTCGTATCAACCCGTTGGAAGAGATGATGATTATGTCTTGCACGACTTAAATCCTCAAATATATGATGCCCCCTTGCCTCAAGGAGATGACGATAACGCACTTTTGGCAGACTCTAATTCAGGAATTTTTGATCCGTTTCAAGAAGTGCCATCAAGTCACGCGTCTTATCAGTTACGGGAAACATACGCCAATGACACTGATTATGACTTGGCCGCTGAAGAACAGGAAGACTCTGCCTACGATCAGGTGTCTGTATCAGACTATGAGCAAACTGATGCAAATTCCTGGTTACAGCGACAACAGAAAAATCTGCAAACTTTGCGACGTCTCCCCACGCGTCGAGTTCGATTAGGGCATAACGGTGTATTCAGTGCGGAATATGAGTGAGTTGACGTTTCACATACTCCTGAGCTCCGCTAATTTTTGAACAAGTGTGCCATCTCCGCTGAAAAATGGAATTGAGAAGAAATATCGTGATTTGGAGGAAGGTTCGACTGAGTTTACTCATGTGCGCTATACTGCAGCAACTTGTGACCCGGACGACTTTGTCTCCAAAGGTTACACTCTTCGGCAGAAGCTTTACAGCCGTAGTACTGAGTTGCTAATCGCAATAACCTATTACAATGAAGACAAGGTGCTTACTGCTCGAACGCTGTATGGAGTTATGAAAAACATTCGCGAAATATGCAATTTGAAGCGATCAACGTTTTGGAAGAACGGCGAGCCTTGGAAAAAAATAGTAGTGTCTCTAATTTTTGATGGCATTGACCGTACGTCAGTTCCCTTGGCCTTAGATATTATTGTTGCATGTGTTAAATTCTTTACTAGCCTCCGATAAACAGACCCTTGATATGCTGGCCACTGTTGGCGTCTACCAAGAAGGGTTGTTGCGAAAAGCCATTGATGGTAAAGAAACTGTTGCTCACATCTTTGAGTACACCACTCAGTTTTGTGTTACTCCTGACCAGCAGTTTCTTTACCCTCAAGCAGGCCAAAGCAATAATTTCCCACCGGTGCAAATGATATTCTGCTTGAAGCAGCAAAACGCGAAAAAAATCAACTCACATCGATGGTTATTCAATGCTATCGGCAAGATCCTTCAACCAGAAGTTTGTATTCTGCTTGATGCGGGAACTAAACCTTCCAATCGCTCTTTACTTGCTTTATGGGAAGCATTCTACAATGACCGAAAGCTCGGAGGTGCCTGTGGTGAGATTCGTGCAATGTTGGGTCATAAAAATCAATCTCTTCTTAATCCTCTGGTTGCTGCTCAGAATTTTGAATATAAAATTTCTAACATTTTGGACAAACCCTTAGAATCTTCTTTTGGCTACATTAGTGTACTCCCTGGTGCTTTTTCTGCGTACAGATATCGTGCTATTGAGGGAATACCTCTTCAACAATACTTCCATGGCGATCAAACGCTAGCATCGCGCTTGGGGAAGAAAGGTGTTGAAGGAATGAATATTTTCACCAAGAACATGTTTTTGGCTGAAGATAGAATTCTATGTTTTGAAGTCACCTTTAAGAAAGGAGAAAAGTGGCATTTAACCTATGTTAAAGGTGCTATTGCGGAAACCGATGTGCCCGATCGTGCTCCAGAGTTTATTTCACAACGACGACGATGGCTAAATGGCTCTTTTGCAGCTTCTATATATTCTCTCATGCACTTTAGCAGAATGTATGGGAGTGGGCATAATGTCTTGAGACTGATTGCTTTCACTTTCCAGGCAGTCTACAATTTTGTTAACATTATGATGACGTGGATCGGCCTGGCTTCTTTTTATTTGTCGACTACTATAATTTTACATTTAGCTGCAGACAGTAACTATTTAGGTGATGATGGTCTAGCAGCTTCTGATTCTCTGCCATTTTCAAATCATGAAAATGCCAACAAAGTCATTGCAGTTGTCGTCGACAACCTTTATGTTGCGATGTTATTTTTGTCATTTATTTTGGCCCTTGGAAACCGTCCTAAAGGGTAAGAAATTTATATCTGTTAGAAGATCTGCTTTCTCTAATGAATGATGCAGTTCCAAATACTGGTATTACACGGCGATTACGATTTTTGGTGCTATTCAATATTATGCACTTATTGTTTCATTCATGCTGCTTGCGCAAACATTAAAGCACCCAGATTTTGGTCGGTCTCCGGATGAGAACATTTTCCACTATGTATTTACCTCGATTCCGGTACTAATCGTTATTGCATTGAGTTCCACGTACGGAGTTTACCTCATTTCCGCAGTCTTATATCTAGACCCTTGGCATTTGTTTAATAGTTTTCTTCAGTATACTTTCTTCATGCCTTCCTTTACTAATATTTTGAACGTGTACGCGTTTTGTAATTGGCATGATGTTTCATGGGGTACAAAGGGATCAGATGGAGTAGCTGTGCTGCCAACTGCGGAAACAAAGACCACCGTTGATGGTGCCGAGGTTGTCGAAGAACCAGATCTTCCCCAAACGGCAATTGACAAGTTATACGAAGGAACAATCAGTCGTGCTTTGGCTAAATATGTTCCGCCGAAGAATGTTGATAAAATGAGCTTAGATGATGAATATCGAAACTTCCGTACTAATCTTGTCATTGCATGGGTGCTTACAAATGTCATTATTGTTCTTTCAATCACGTCGGATAGTCTGCAAGGCATTATTCCCAGTGAATCTGTTGAATCTCTGACTACTAAACGGAAAAACTTCTTCTCATTTATTTTGTGGACAACAGCCATTGTTTGCACGATTCGCTTGATCGGAAATATTATATTTTTGTTAAAGACCAGTTTGCTCTTTTGCATAAAGAAGAGATAAATGTATTGAAAATGTTTTGAAAACATTTTGAGCTTCTTGGAGTAGTTGCATCACTTTTATGTTTTGAATGTGTCTTAAAAGATCAACTTTTGGTATAGTTATCAATCGAGTTCTGATTTTACAGATTTTATCTGCAAAAGCTTACTGTTATTCTACGTTCAATGATGAGCACCTTTTTGTAAGTGAACGACTAGATCCGATGTTGAAGTCTCAACGCTTTCAGGAAAAAGATCCTCTTCTCGAGCACAACCATTTTCAAAACAGTGTAGTCTGTGCAATCAGACAGAAAGTTAAGAATGGGATTTTTGAGATAATGAAAAATAGTAAGATTGTTTCACTTTTATATGAATAAAATAAGTTGCGGTCGAGAAAAAGAAAAT
>JAJLWK010000411.1:0-13491 GCA_030570675.1 Myxozyma neglecta | reverse complement strand
CACAAACACAAACACAAACACAAACACAAACACAAACACAAACACAAACACAAACCACTAAACAAGAAAAGCCATACCCACATACATGTATACACAACAGAATCAAAACTATAAACAAAGAACAAACCGTTATATATAACCTCCTAGAGTCTAACTACTAGATCAGAATCATCGCGCAATATCATCGTCAGCGTGTCGCGCCTTTGTAGCATCAATTTTCTCAACTGGTGGCGCAGCTGCGTCGTCAGGAGTATTAATTACAATCGTAGGAGGTGGCGGGCCCGCCTGAGGTTCTGATTGAGCTGTCGTTTGTGAAGGTGGTGGAGTAGAAGTTGCGGAGTCCGAGGCATGTTTTGCGGCACTGAGAGCAGCTCTGGCTGCGTCAACGGCTTCAAGATCAGTTGTGCTACTGTTAGCAGATGACGACGAGCCAAGCAAGTGGAGATGATGATGCTGTTGATTTGGGTGCAGAGAAAGTTTTTCAAAAGAAGAGGTGACCGAACTTTCGGGTACACTGTTTACGCGATCAAGTTTTGAAAGGTCAGTAGCTGACGCGGCCGCGCTGCTGACTGTTGTGGCGGAACTATTGGCAGATGGCACGAGCTCGACAGAATTACGAGTAGAACTCTGTGGTTTGACTTCGTATCCAGAGTCGGCGAGAGTACGCGTAGATCCAGATTTCGAGCTCTCAACAATGTCAATGTAAGTTCTGCGTGACGGATCGGCCTGGCGTTTGAGTTTCTTCTTCTCGCGCTTGCCGCTTGGTCTGACGACAATTACAGGAACTGGAGAGTGTTGGAGACAGTATTTAGAAATTGATCCTGGAAGCAAGCCTGAAAACCCATTCAGAGACTTGCCGCGAGTGCCGACGATAAGCACGGCGGGTTCGTAAATTTCAATCATACGTTGGATCATATCTTGTACTTTTCCAACTGCGAATTCCAAAATAAGAGATATCTTTTTTTCCTGTTAGTCAACTCAGCTTATACATTAACACAGTAATACACACCTTTTTGTCTTCATCGTTCTTGTCCATAATGTCATTAAGCAGTCTGTACGCTTCTTCACGATAGAGCTTCTCGCGTGCTGCTTCAGACCCAGTGAACTTTCCACCCGGCTCAACGACACGTAAACACACGACCTCATCACCATCATCAACCAGCTCATCTAATAGCCACTCTAACGCATAATCGGAGTAGTCGTTCTGATCGGTCCCGCAGAGAAAGGTACGGGAGAGTCGGGAGTAAACGTAGCCAGAATGCTTCGCTTGGAGAGTGAGCGAGAAGTCTGTAGCATCTTTGTTGTCAAATGTATCAAATCCAACCCGTTTCTGAAACTTTCTACAAATTACAGTCAATATAAATCACAATTAATACGATTCTAGCATAGAAGCATAACGTACGGAGAGCTTCCGTCGACACCCCAGTCCGCAGATCCGCGTCTCGACGTTGACGACGATCGCATTGCCGAACGCGACGGAGACCTGGCTCCGCGAGACCGTGATCGCGAGGTAGAATTATGTGCCGACGAAGCGCTTTTTCGCGACCGAGAAGAGCTTCGTAAAGGCTCCACAAAAGACAGCGACATCGTTTAAATGAGCTTTGGGTTGAGGCCTCTCTGTACAATTTCTCGGCTGATCACAGATTTGACTTATATCACTCCTTCCAAAGACAGACTATACGCAATTGATTCTTTCTGAGAGAATAGCCGAATATCACCTATTGATTGAGCTCCGCCTTCTTTGAGATTGATAGTTACCGAGGTCAGTGGTACGAGACCACTTACGCTTCCAACCGTGATACTAAACCCAACATAACCCTCTACCGCAGATTTAAATGAAATGTAGCTACAGTAAATAAAATTGGAAAATAGAAGAATTACCAAATCTTACTTAAACATAAATTTAGTAGTTGGACGGTTTAAGATTTATTGGACATCTAGTCGAGGTTTATTACTTTACCGATTCATTTCTAGTCCTCTTTGGGTCATGATTACTGTTAAATATGAATTAGTTAATTGTTTTGTGATTTGTTGAAAAGAAACCTGCGTTATGGTGCCACATAAATATGCACAGTTTTACTGTTGCTATTTATTAAGGTCGTCGAAGAAGAAACTTAGCTTTTACATCGGTTCTACGCCGCTTCCTCTTCGAGTTCGTCCTCTTCTGATATACAATAATATTGAAGTTTGCTAATGTCACTATAGCGACTGAGACAGCACAATGGAGAATTAATGAATGGAGCCTCGAAGACAAAGCTTGAAGGTAAAAGGCCGTGGGAAATGATATGTATTGTCTCGGGATTTCCTTCCAAGATCAGTGCTCTTCAGTTTGAGTATGTACTATTTCACAGTACATCAGCATATAAACTAATAAATAGACATGCATGGCAGCATTCACATCAGACTCGTCATATACCAACTTCAGCCAGAATTTCGAAAACTCGAGCAAATCGATCGCTTCCTAAAATTCTTGGGAATTTGAGGTTATTACTGACGTCTGAATCGCTTCGACGTTGGCCTTTGAAATTTCATATCTTTGATGCCGATGTGGAAGCAAAGTGGAAAGCAAACAAATACAAGTTGCCTGATCTTTCTGACCATATCCAAGTTACTGTTGATATACGGAGGCAATCTACTATTTCCCGCAATAATCATTCGCAACAAGAATCAGCTCATCTCAATGATCAAGATAATGACTCAACACTGGAAAATATAAAATCGCCCGTAAAGAGAAAGAAAAAGTCTCGAAAAGGAATAGAGAGTGTTCAGCCTGAGTCTTCGGAAGGTATGACAGCATCACAAGATACACGTACTTATGTTCACCAAGGTGATGGGTTGGGTGGTATTCAAGGTCTTCAAATTACTAATGGTATTTACACAACAATTTAAAGATTATCAATTCACTAACTATTCAGAAATCTATCAGCCATATTTTAATGAATCTTTGGATGCTCATGAGAAGTCCTGTTGCGCGATTTGCACGAAATCAATTGACAAACCTCAAAACGACTCACAGCACCTTCATCATCTCATATGTTCAGAGACTTCCTGTCTACAAGCATACCACACAACCTGTCTCGCTGATGCATTTCTTCAATCATCATCTTCCGAGTCCGAAATGCACGTTATACCGACAAGTGGTAAATGTGTGAAATGTAGTCAAACTTTGGCTTGGGGATTGTTGATGCGAAATGCATTTTGGAGAGCAGAAGGCGATAAGAACGATATTTCTGTTACGCAGCAAGAGTCGATGATGAGTGACAATGATGAGTTTTGTGAATCAGAGGAATTGTCTGATGATGATAAATCCTTCGCTGAAGATGACGAAGATGATGTTGATACGCTTGTAATATCGAACAAGAATAAACGTCCGCGACCAAAAGTTACGGAAAAAAGATAATAGTCATCAGAACAAATTTACGAAGAACAAAAAATTTTGAGTCCAGAGGTTGTATTGACTACACTTTTGGAAGCTTAAAAGTAATGGAATAAGATGCTGCACGTGAATCTGCCAACTTTGACTACGCCAAAGTCGAACCACGCCTCAATTCATTTTTCGATATTTTCTGAACTCAAATGGGTTGGTAACAAATTGATGTACCGACTGTTTGTACATAGTTGATGATTTAAGAGTGTACTTATAAGTCTGTACATAGTTTATGATCTTTTATATATGAATTTATGACCAACGGCTACCATGTTTATGATGAAATATATATATATCAAATGTAAATATAAATGTGAATATACTAATTATTACAACTTCAATGCGTCCAACTGCAATGTCCAACTTCTCTCTCCACTAAAAGCAGCAACTTCCTCTCGCTCTCACATGCATAACAGGCTGCTCAACAGTCATGACTGGTCTTCTGAATCCATGATCGTAAACTACAGCTGGCTGTGCAACTGGTACAAAAACGGGCTGAACTATGCGTCGTGGAGGCATTACGACTACCGCTGGAGGTCTTCGAATCGGAGCTGGAGCGACGTATACTCGTGGACCGCCTCGATGAAATCCGCCGTTCCTGCGACGACCGCTCATTACTTATAAGATTTTTATGCGTGTAATTCGTGTGTAAGAATTGAATGAATTCAAGAAAGTTTCGAGGAAACAATTGACTGTATGAGTGGTGTGGTGTCAGATGAAGTTGATTAGATTAGGTACTGAGATCAGCACGTGGAATCAATGCGATGAAAGGTTTAACCCCTCGCTTATGTAATGCGCTGTGTCTCACGCGACACGCCATTGCATGTTTTTAGGACTAAAAACCAAGAAATTGTGTCAGAAAATGTGTCAATTAAGAATTGCTCCATTTATTGTACGATGGAAAACTGAAATTATTGATAGGATCAAGTAGATTGTTTTGTCAGTGATATCGATATCACGATCTATGAGCTGCGTGATTTCGGTTGTACTTTAAGTGTCTTTTAGCACTTGAGCTTATTGTAATGAAGCAGCCGCTAAACCCAGTAGTCATGATAATTTAAAGAAGAAAATTCAAGATTATCAACTTCTAACAATATATTCACATACAGCAGCCTCCACCTGGTCTTGAATAATACATCGGCTGCGACACCGAATACATAGGCGGCCGCCCATATCCATACATACCCCCTCCATAATAAGGCTGACCCATTCTATACGGTGGGATAAAGACCATCGGTGGTCGTGATGGATAACATGAGTATGCGGATGCACCTGGTCTGTAACAACCAGGTCGAGAACCTCCTAAAGGACCTCCGAAAGGACCGCCAAAACCGCCGTGGTGTCGGCCTGAGTAGTGGCCACCATGATAATAACTGCTTCCCATCATCTTGATTTATTGATGACAGTTTCTCTATTCTACGATGGGCGATCAGACACAATTATATTTTTTCTTGTCATGTTGATCTTATTGAAGAATAGGTGTGTTTATGTAACGCTTGGCAAGAACTGACATCATTATTCAGGCACATGGCGCTGAAAAAGGCCATTGTGATAGCGATTTCCCACAAACCCACTCGATTCAATAATTCTACAAGTTTTTAAATATGCTTAGTATAATGACTTTTGTCTTGTACAGTTTACGTGAATCTAGATAGAATAATAAACAAAACAGAAGCAAGAGCAAATACTAATACACAAAAATATGGGAATCAGTAAAAGATCAGAAAGTAATCAGTTTCAGCATCTCAGTATCTGGATAAAATCAGCACCTATGGTTAGTAGTAAACAGAATTCAAAAGTTTGTAAGCTGTGCTGCATGTTGAATAAAAAACAATTTAATTGATGTATATATCGTAATTCGAACCTTCTTTCTCTCATTTATTCCATCCTTGGTAATTCCTGTCGTATCACTGAACGACCAACGTTACCTTAAAAACCAATACTGAAGAATATAAACTTAC
Source organism: Myxozyma neglecta (assembly GCA_030570675.1). Taxonomy (NCBI): domain Eukaryota; kingdom Fungi; phylum Ascomycota; class Lipomycetes; order Lipomycetales; family Lipomycetaceae; genus Myxozyma; species Myxozyma neglecta. The sequence continues at coordinate 8,103 of JAJLWK010000411.1, read as the reverse complement.
TCAATCCAATCGTAAAAAACACAAATCTCTCTCGTTGCACAAAGCTAGAAAAAGCAGCAGCAAAAAAACTCTTACAAAAGTGGTATCAAATTAGTCATGGCGATGACTCTCACGACTTCCGCGATGGTGACCATGATCATGTTTGTGAGCGTGTCTCTTATGTTGGTGTCTGTGACTATGACCCGGATGACGTACATGCGGTCCAAAATGGGGCATAAATCCTCCAAATCCTAATCCTCCAAATTGCGGTGCAGTATTTCTTCCAAATCCAAATCTTTCAAAATCTGCTTCAGAGAATGAATTCCTGGGACCAGATTGTTCAGTAGATTCAGGTACGGGACCAGCGGGACCAGCAGGTGCTTCGGGGCGAGCTTTAGATCCAAATTTTCCGCGGCCTTCCGCACCTCCAAAATTCATGTATGTAAAAGGCGAGTGGCGAGGATTATGACGATGATGATGACGACGAGAACGATGTCCTAGACCAAAAACCCCACGTCCTGAAAGACCCAAACCAGAAAATCGATGACGACCAATTCCATGAGCAAAAGGTCCAAAAGAATGACGACCGGAACCGTGATGGTCAAACATACCGGGACCAAGAGGGTCGAAACCAAAACCAAAACCAAAACCGTGACCGAAAGGATGAGGGCGAGACTTGTCATCATGAGAGTTAACAAATTCGGAGTCAGAGGAGTCAAATGAATCGGAAGAAGACTGATGAGCAGAACGAGGAGCACGACGGCGACGAGTCTCAAAGTCGGAAGAGTCAGATGAATCGGGCGGCACGGCGACGGCGGTGAGCATGAGTGACCACGGCAACCACGTTTGGAATCAGAAGGTTGCTTGCTCGAGGTAGCAATGTCAGAGTCGGAGTCAGAGTCAGAAGAGTCGGAAGCAGAAGTAGGTTTACCAGAGTCAGAAAAAAATTAGGAACATTCTCAGTATCTTTTCAAGGTCAACTAAAGTGGCTCTCTCAGCTTCATTATCTTCCTCAGAGCTGCGAGCTGCGTTGGATGATTCAGCAGCAGGCTCAGTGGGCTCCGCAAGAACGTCGTCGTCGACAACCTCGACTAAAATAATTCTCTCGTTTTCAGGAATCTGATATGAGACCACACAGAGTGAGGTCCATAGAAAGAGCCTCCGGCTGGACCAGACCTTGTCCGGACTTATCCACAAATGGGACTAAATTCAGCATAAAAGACGCGAGTATCACCCGGACTTAATCGGACTTTGACCAACTTATGTCACAATCTCCTTAAGTTTGACGATCTCAGGTCTCTCGAGTGGCAGAAATGTAACTGAGCTGCGGACATAACCAGCACGCGTTTTCATATAAAGAAAGTACTTTCATCTCGCCACTGTTAGATCGTTTTTAGACGATGAACAACACCGCGAGTTGAAAGACGCAAAAAAGGATTCTGATACTGCACATTAATTTTGTATTGCAACGATTTTGAACACTTTATAAAAAAAAGTGTTTACAAGCGAGTTGATTACCAACAAATGATAATCAGATTTTTGACAGCTTTGAAAAGTTGGCTCTCAAATTTGAGAGACAGGCTGTCAAAAAGCGGTCAAAACGGCCGTAATTTTGTATATAACCATGACTTTTATTACTCTACACCTTGTTTATTATCTCAATTACATTGCAACTTATGAACAGAACGTTATATAACAAGTCGTGATTTAAGTTCGTCTTTGTGCTTTCTTCTGCGATGCTGCTGACCATGAGTTTTGGCCTGCAGGTTAGGGAGCTGTCGGGTTTGCCGCGCCGCCGTCCCGTGCGCAACTTCAACGTCTATCAAATATATCACTTTAATATAAATTTCTGGTTTAAATGCCAACATCTCGTTTTCTTGTTTTTACTTTACAAATTATGCAAAAGGAGCTAATTGGAGCCGAAAGCACGTCAATAAACTGTTTCTGCACGCGCAAGAACGCGCCTGTGGCATTATGCAGCTGCCTAATGCGGCTTAGCTAAATAAAAACACCTAACCCCGATAAAACGTAAACAAACCGCGTCCGTTTCTCGCTTCGCCGCCGTCTGCTTCTTCCCCCGCTCTTCCTTTTGCTTTTTACTCTTTAACCGCTTTGTTTATTCCTTTTTGTAGCTGCTTTTTTTTTAGTTTTTATCTGCATTAAGTGCAGCTTGCAGCTTTGCATATTGGAATCTTCGGGTGCAGACGACTCTCAGCGCGCGATGGCTCCGGTCGCTACTGTGGAGCCTTTCCAGCTGCCGGCTCCCACTCGTACACCAGCCCGTCGCGTCTCTCCGACCAGATCCACTCGTCGTGGCAGCAACTCGACATTGAATCATCAATCGCCATTGCTTTCTGGCCGTATTACTCGCGCATCAGCGAAGCACTCACCCTTCGTGACCGCCGGAGGCTCTGAGCAACTCTCTCCGTTGCGCCGCTCAGCAGGCGTACTTCATCTTGATCAGGCCTCTTTGGGATCACCAGTGCCTAGACGAACTTTTCCTACTTCGGGACAGACTAAACGCCAACCGCCGAGCTCACCTCTCGAGCATACTCACGGCAATAGCTTCGACAACGACAACGAGACCCCTTATCCGCCGTCCCCCTTCGCCGCCAGCTTTTCGAATTTAGCTCCCTCTACCTCTACTCCGGCAGTAACTAAAACTCGATTCGGTAATTTGGGTTTTGGTAAAAAGGAGAACCCTCCATCGTCACCCGCAAGTCAACTATTCAAAGTCCGTAGAACTCATTCCGTGGAGAATTTGCTGATCCGCGACAGTCCGTTTTCAAATAATGGACCCTTGCCAAGTGCGTCGGTGCATCCGCATCCACTATCGCAATCACTCACTCCATCGACTCTGGACGATGATATCACTATTCGGCCATCTTCGAATCACAAATTTAATTCGTTGGGATTTGCTGCAAAGAAAAAGCGCCCATCGCTTCCGGACTCGGCATCGATGTCAGCTCTCTCGTCCATTGCCGCTTCGAACTCTACATCTTCAACAGAGACACCACCAAATTATCGCTTTGTCAAACCTTTTCAACCGGCGTTTATGAGCACTGGTCTTCTTTCAAAACGGAATCGACAAAATCATGTGTCTTTGGACTCACCGCATTTTGCGCCTCCAGAAACTCCTTGCAAACGTCCGGCTCAACCGCAGTTCACGCCAGCTCCAGGATCAAGTCTGAAAGCTTTCTCAGGAGCTAAAATGAAGGATGTTGGTGAAATTTTTGAAGGCAGTAATTCTGGATTTGAATATGAGATGCCACCTACACCTACCAAGGCGTTTAGCGTCCAGCATGATAGTCCTGCTTTACCTCCAGCACGAACAACTCCAACGCAAGGATGGTCTATTCCTAAGCCCACTAGTAAGTTTTTTTCTGTTCAAAGTGAACTTTGTAACTGACGTAAAAATAGCAACTTCTGTTGAAACCTCCTTCGCTTCAATCTCGCCTACAGCTGGAAGTTTGCTCGACATAAAAACACCTAGTACTCCGGCTAAACCTGCTTTGGGTTATTTCGATTCAAGCTCGACTCCCGCCAACATTGCTGACTCTTTTCTTCTTGAAAAATTTCAAGACATCACATCAATTGGTTCTGGAGAATTTTCATCAGTCTTTCTGGTCACCGAACGTGCTCCTCCTCACAACAAGTATGCTATCAAGCGAAGCAAGACAGCATTGATGAGCCATAAAGCTCTTGAAAGACGCCTAGAGGAAGTTGCAATTCTGAAGGAGCTGTCCTCGAAAACTGATAACGAAAATAGAGAGCATATCATTAATTATGTGAATAACTGGGAGTATCAAGGTTTTCTTTATATAATGACAGACTACTGTGAAAACGGAAGTCTTGATGTCTTTTTAGCTGAATATGGACGCGTTTCTAAGTTGGATGAGTGGCGTGTATGGAAAATTATGATTGAGATTGCTTTTGTAAGTTGCTATGCGTTAACTCATTTTAGATTACAGTGTTAACAGGATGCAGGGCCTTCGATTTATTCATGACTCAGGATACATTCATCTTGACTTGAAGCCAGCTAATGTTTTCATCACATTTGAGGGATCTTTGAAGATTGGTGATTTTGGCATGGCTACACAGTTGCCTGCTGTATGTATCATTTGCTTTTTCAAAAAGTATTCGGCTAACACTTTTTAGACCAAGGGCATTGAACGCGAAGGAGACAGAGAGTACATTGCTCCTGAAGTGCTAGCACTACAGGAGTACTCGAAGCCTGCTGATATTTTCTCTTTTGGTCTCATAATGCTTGAAATTGCTGCGAACATCGTACTTCCTGACAATGGCGCATCCTGGCACAAGCTTCGATCCGGTGACCTGTCTGATGCTGGTCGATTGAGCTCAAGCTCCGGAGATCTTACTAATCTTGGGCTTGACAATGAAGGTATAAAGATTCCATCATGGGCACCAAGTTTTATGGTGGATGACACGGATGCATTGGATCGCATAGTGAAGTGGATGTTACGACCAACTCCTAACGAACGACCTACGATTGAACAAGTTCTCGATACACCGGAAGTAAAGCTGGTGGACGAGAGACGAAAAGCTGGAGCGATCATTTTTGAAGGCGAATACGGGCCAGAGCCAGACACGAACATGATGAAAGCGGGTGGAGACGGGAATATGCTTGATCAGGACGATGACTGGCGTATGGAGCTTTAGATTCTTTTGAAACATTTTGAGTCCAGTTTGGTGTCCTTCTTCATGATTTTGTGATTTTCTTGGCTCTGATGACAACTTATAACTTTGTCTTTTATTTTTATTTGGTCGTTCTTTCGGACTATTTTTTGTTAGCTTTTTGAGTCCTGATTCGGTTGCAGTGTTTTTCGTATACATCTCTCCGGTGCGATTTCAACCTTTAGTTCGACTTTTGCACGTTGCTTATGAGCATTTGACAAATATGCTCTCGCGTTGCTTTTGTGCTTGGACAGTTGTACTGGTGTTCTTCTCTCATCTGATTTTGATATTTTGCAGCTGACACCCCATCAAATTCTCGCACTTTTTTTTGGTAGCGTTTTATGTACATTTTGCTCCTACACTGCGATGGTTTTTATTACTACGGCTCTATTGAGCCTATGCGTTTGATTTTTTTCGTTCTTGCCGTTTTATGTCAAAGAGAAATGTCTATTTCATGATGAATATGTGGTAACTTTATGACATACTTAACATCTTCGATGAGTTTTTCGATTATATACATACATGTCTGTTATTTGCTTTTTATGTGCTTTGCTTTTGTTTTTTGCGCTCATATGAGGAGTTAGTCATTCATTTATTACGTTGCTTAGGCGCACTCACCACGCCCATTTATTTTGCTTTTAACTACACTCGCTTAAAGAATTGCTTCCCTGTTTTTTTGTTTTCGTCAGTTATGCGGTTTTTTCTATATAATCTTAGATCAGAAACAGGTTTCAAGATATTTGTTTTCTTTTGTTTTCTTTTATTTCTTTTTTCAATGTTGCGGTGGACATTTGGTGAATTTGAGAGGCGAATATTTTACAATTTCTGCTTTACTAGAATTGTTTTCTCGCTTTTTTTTTTTTTTGTTGTTTCCTGTTTTGATTGGTGGACGATTTTATTATATGTGAATGTGAATGAGAATGAGCTGGGATTGACTGGAATTTTTTATGAATATGAAAATGATATGAAAAGATGCAGGATGATATTTGCTTTAGTTTTGAGGAAACTTACTTTTTTTCTTTTTCTATTTTCTTTTTTACTGATTTACTTGTTTTTTTCCATATACCTATGTTTACATATATGTATGTGTAAGAGCTTGTTAATCTCTTTGTTGATGATGCAGATGATTATTTAGTGTTATTTATACGATGACTACAATTGTTAAAATTTATTTGGTACTCTACAAGTACAGAAATGGTAGTGTAGAGCTCAGATTTGTAGTATGAAGGCTACTAAACAAGACCATTGCCCGCAATTCTGACGGGGCATATATCATATCACTTAAAAAGTATTACATAGTCTATCATATTAAATACCTTCAATATGTATTACATAGTATATCATATTAAATACCATTAGTATGTATTACATATTAAATACCTCGACAGAATTTAATTGGGTGTTAAGATTGCTCATATTGTTGTTGTATTAGTTTAGTTTTCTGCTACCCGGTCTATTCTCTTGATGTTATCACATCTTGCAGTTAAGGCAGCATGGTCATCGAGGACTGTGCTGTCCATGTTGTCTGATTTTTGCTAGCATCCCAATTCCTCAGCACTTCTGCTGGTATATGCTTAGCTTTGACCCACGAGTTTTCTTTCTCAGCTAGTCTTTGCTATTGACATACAAACCTTCGCTGCCCAATAATACTGGCAGGTTCTTCTGCTATAATTTTGTCAAAGTCAAAAAAACTTTGTAGTGGCGTGAATAGTTTGCGCTTTCTTGGAACGAGTCATGTATGAAGGCTCTTGTACGATCTCACTGTCCAATTCTTCAGTGTAGGACTTGATGCATTCCATGTTAAATTGATCATGGCGTCTCCTATCTTTGAGTTTCTTTGGATGGTGTTCGGCAGTGGAAGCGACTTTATTTGATAAGCGCCTTCATATAGCTCTTCCAGTGCCCACGGATACCGTAAAAGTGCCTGACCAAATGGGGGACAGGGTTAAAGACAAGGTGAAATTGCGCTGGCTAGAAGCCAAAAAATTGATAGAAGACAGGTATGCACAGGGTTAAGGACAAGTAAAAATTGTGCTGGCGATTTTGTCTTCTATCAATTTTTTTGCTTCTGGCCAGCGCAATTTTTCCTTGTCCTTAATTCTGTCCAGACCCATTTGGTCTGGCATTTTTGCGATCACGTTTGCTTCTTCAGAAACCTCCGGCCACACTTCACTTCCGGATCCTGCTACGCCAGCCGACAATGCAGTGCGGAGGGCCTCGGCGGCAGAATTCAATTGGGGTTAAGGCGCTCATATTGTTGTTATAGTAGTTTAGTGTATTCTGCATGTAGCTACAATACCTGTTTTTTGGTCATAAGGTGGTTGTTCCCCCTCTGTGAACCTACTCGCCCGTTCTTATTTTCCACTCTACGAGCTCCGTCTTCTTGCCACCTTGCTTCTGCCACAGTCTATCTTGGTTCTATCACCAGATTGTGATTTGCCCAGCGCTCTGTAGATCTCCCCAGGACTAACCCTAATAATAGCTTTTGGTGTAACATCACGCCTTGTCACCTTTACGAGTAACCCTGTAGTATATTTCTGTTACCCGGTCTAGTTAATAAGTGTAAGCAACAGCAGCTATCAGAAGTTTTTGAGTCTTATTATTAAAACGCGTGCACGAACGAGCTACATATGTAACTCAACGCAAGAACCATATATGTTTTAAAAGAGGAGGGGGGTTAGAAGCCTAGTACTATTTCGAAAACCAACTAATTAATGGTTTTGACATGCCGTGAACTTCTATTTCGTTCTAATATTTAGATATCAAACCTTTTTGTCGCTCGTACCTGGCGATAAGCTGTAGAAAAGTTTGGTAGCAGTACTTGAAGTCTAGCTTGATCTCATGAAAAACATTTGATTATGGAGTCTAGCCTAAGAGATGCCTCCTCGAGTAAGGATTATGTCACGAAGTGATGATCCTTACTACACTAACACTTAAAAGAGAATTTCAAGCGTAAAATTAAGCATTGACGTTCAATACACGAGCGATGCTAGAAATTAAATTAGTGCGGAAGAGTGCTATATAGCTAGCATTCGAACAGCTTTATTATTAATTTATTCTTTGAAACATCTAGACACGTGAAATATTTATTTTCCGCCATACATGAAATGATTATATCTGATTGTATAGTTGTGTAATCGGTACTATGTTTCGCTCAGTATTCTGAATTGAGCTTGTTTCAAAATTACATCTCCATCAACATCATCAATCCATACAATAGACCTCCCATGACCAAACCAAACTACTACACCTCAACCTACCTACCAACCCAACCGTCTTTCTTTTTCTATGTTCTCTTAAACTTATCCACCGCAAATTTTGACTGAAAATACTGCAACACAAATTTGCCGTTCAACCAAAGTTTTACCCGAATTTAAGTTAGGCTAGGGCAGCATCCCGTACTGTTTTCTGTTATCAGTTTGTTCGTTC
>JAJLWK010000410.1:0-13522 GCA_030570675.1 Myxozyma neglecta | reverse complement strand
GCGGATCAGGTGGCCAGGCCAGACTCATCATTGAATGAGGCCAGAGGCTGGTAAATTCCCTCTCCAGTCTTTACAGCAATATAGTTTAGTAACAGTTGAAATATATATTACATAATCATTACTTCTTAATTGTTACAAGGACAATAATTTTTAAGAAATTTTCAAATGATTTATTATAGCAAGAGGGTAAGGTATCAGTGACAGCTTTGTTTACATGATATACCTCAAATCAGTCACCAATATTTTCTTTACTCTGCCAAAAAGGGCATGTCAGTAAGCCTAATGTTCTTGACATTGTTTGAGCACTGTATGTGCTAAAATGATTATGTCTGGACTGGTTTGCTGTAACGTGAAAAGCTTTGGTTGTCTGTAGCTCTGTGTCTGGTGAGATGAAATATTTTATTTATAATCATAATATATTTGCCTAAAGGTATGACTGGGCCTGATTTACCAATATATAACATATAAACCTAAGACTTGGTACCCCAAGGAAGATTCTAGCGGAGTGTTCCCACTTGTTAACATCTTAATGTTGAGGTACATGTATTCTTTATACCTACACCTCTTTTAAACATCTTATAGTAGACCAACATATTTACATATATATTTTTTTACTCATAGACTTAGATTTAACCATTTATAATAAAGTATAGAAGCTTCGCTAAAATATATATTTCATAAAGAATAATATACATAGCATCTGGATAGGACTTTCATTCAAGTTCTTACAGTCTTATATTTACAAACAACAATGTGAACCAACCATGTTACCCGAGCAAAATAGAACCATTGATACCAATCCACTAATTTCCGCATGCCGCAGCGGTTAAAATTCTCGTTTGTTGTTTTTTGCTGAAGTATATCCAAGAAGATGTCGCATTCCAACGTGGGCTCTTCCTTTTTTGTAATTTTCAATTCATCAACCTCAAGAAGGTGAACAATTCCTGGGCCGGAGATAATCCTAAATGGGGAACATTTAATCCAAATTGAAATTAAAATCATTGAATCTGTAATATTTTACGTTGTTGCCCAGTTTAGAACTCGCAATTAATGAGATAAATTCAAGAGACAAGTAGTACAGACATTACTGCTACCACCTAGATTAAACTAACTTGCCCAACTTTGTATATTTTGCCTGCTTTTCATACACTTAATTCTGGATCTTTGCGCAAGCTTCAAAAGTCTTTGTCACACTGGTCTTATGCGGTATTAAAGAAGTGACCATTTGTGGGTGACTTTTAGTTGAAAGCATGAAGAGACGCTTTCGTCACATACGCGTTCAAAATTGCACTAACCCTATATGCACTTTAACCCTAATATTACCCTGTTAGGTAACAGCAAGCGTTCAAATTCTCTATGGTGTTTTTACACCTTGATGCATATCTTTTGAAATCTAGCATGATGATAGACACTTTCCCACTTTTTTTATTGATGATGTTATAATGCTATACTAAATGTAATCCTTTTGTGAGTTCAATTTGCAGCATTAGTAGTCACTGTTGAGGAATAAGTTTGATGATTTTCAGTCTAGAGAGTTTTAAAACTCTTATTTGCGTTAAATGCTTTTGTTTGTGTTTATGTTAGCGTGTTTGTGTTTAGATTAGCGCTCAATCAGATGCTGCTACTTTGCTAGTTTCATTGGGTATATGTGCTATATTGTCACTTGTTGAATCTATAAATTACTAACATTCATCATAGGACTTATCTTGGCCACGTTATTCAGCGTTACAGGTATAATAATGATTCCTCCGCTCAATTATCAGTGTTGTAAAGTAACTATTGCAATACAGACAGAATCTTTTAAGATCAACACATTTAGCTCACTGACAATGATATCCTGTGGTGAAGCATAGTTTTGCAACTTGTTATTTATTTTATGAAGAAGTTTGAGAGTCAAGCTCTTTTCAAGTTTATATAGGCGGAAGGTAGGTTTCTATTTGAATGTTTATTAAAGTGTATAAAAAATAGAGTAATAAATGATATTAAAGTAGAAGCAAATATAGTTTAATGGGTCAGAATAATGTAAATGATGGTGAATGATGTGTAATTTTGTATAGAGTAGATTAAAACTTAACTGAATAAGCAGCTGGAATTTGTCATGTTGTAAGCACAACATAGAGTAGACCTGAAGAGTTGAGACGCTCAAAGTTCTTTGAATTTTAAGAATCATTTCCAAAGAACTAGTATGAACAATCAGACCTGAGACAGAGAACTTGTCCATGAAAAATACTGAGGATTGGGCTGCTAATACAAAACAATGTGGGATAATTCAACTTACAGTATGGCACGCGCTTAGTTTTACTAAATCTTGAGGTTTCTTAAATGGCAGAGATTATTGGAGACAGTTGAAATCTCAGACTTTTGAAGAGATAATGATTTCCAACTGCAGTTTAGTGCGATAGTAAGGATAGTGAAGGTGATGTAGAAAGTAAAAACTGCAGTTTAGTGCGATAGTAAGGATAGTGAAGGTGGTGTAGAAAGTAAAAACTGCAGTTTAGTGCGATAGTAAGGATAGTGAAAGTGGTGTAGAAAGTTTTCAACTGCAGTTTAGGCGATAGTAAGGATAGTAAAGGTGGTGATGTGATTGGTTTGATGGAAATAGATGTATGAATAATGTATTAAATGAAATGTAAGGAAAGATTACAACTCGTCAGCGTAGGGCAATTCAGAGACCTTTCCGACGGCAGCGACGGCGAATTTGTTCAAGACGGCGTCGGCGGTTGCCTTTAAGGAATCAGCCGAGACAGAGTCGAAGGAAGCAGCGATGGCAGCCGGGTCGGGCAGAGCGCCGGAGGAGAGAAGAGAGAGGCCAGAGAGAGTGAGGCCTTGGCTGGATTCCAGAGCGGAGATGGCGGTGAATTTAGCCTGGGCGATGGCGCGTTTGAGGTCGTCGGCGGGGATGGAGGAAGAAGAGGCGACGGAGCGGAGGGCCGCGAAGGCAGCTTTAGCGGCGGCGGAGGTTTCGGCGGCAGAGTCGGCGAAGGTGGAGATGGAGAAGAGGGAGGTGCCGGCGTAGGAAGCGACGGAGGCGGCTGATTTTCCTTGGGTGGCTACGGCGAGGGGAGAAGAGCCGAGGGACCATTTTATGCTGGAGGCGCCGCCGAGGTAGGCCGCGAGGACGGAGAGCGGCGCCGACGAGGAGGCGGACGGGGCGGCGTGGCCGATGGCGAAGGCGGAGCCGGCGGTGGAGGAGACGCGGACGTCGCCGGCATAGAACGCCGAAGGAGAAGAAGAAGCAGAAGAAGAGCCGGCGGGCGCATCGTCGAGAAAGTCAGCGACGAGGGGCGCGAGCGAGTCGACGGAGAGACCGCGGCCGACGATCGCGAGGTTGGACTTTGTGTACGCGAGGTCTTTGTACGCGGCGACGGCCTTTGCGGAGACGGCGTCCGCGGGCTGCGCAAAGAGCGGCAGACCGAGGCCGCGGGCGCGGAAGGCGGCCGAGTGAAGGGCGTCGGAGAGCAGCGCGGCCGGGTCGGAGGCGGCGGCCTTTGCGTCGAGAACGAGCAGCGGCGCGACGACCTCGGCGAGCTCGTGTCGGGCGAGATGCGGGCGCGCAAACACGTCGGCGAGCGCCTCGAAGAAGTACGGCAGATCCTGCGCGAGAAAGTCCGCCGAAAGCACGATGGCGTCGCGGGTCAGCGCCGACGAGAACTGCGCACCGAGAAACTCAGCTTCGCGGGTCAGGCGCAGCGCGGAGCGGTTCGTTGTGTTTTGGAACGCGAATCGCTGCAGCGCGTGCGCGATTCCCGGCGCAGCGTGTCGCGAGCCCGCGTTGGCGACGAACGCCAGCCTCGCAACCGGCGTCGCAACACCGTCCGCAGCAACCGCGACGCCGTCGACGCTCTTTGTCGACAGCGCCCGGCGACCGGCGCTTTGGTGGATCCCGGTGGCGATAGCAGAAGAAGCGCGACGAGCAGCCAACATTTCTTTGTATTTTCTATTTACTGGCGATTAATTGCAACTGTGGTGAACAAAGAAAAGTCGCTTTTCACCAAAATAAAAGAAACCCGTGAAGCCCTTCCTCGTTTTCCCGCGGCGTCGAATCCGAATCAGACCGCTTTTCATTGGCCGTCCTCCAAAACGCATTTTCAGCCGCAACATCGCTTTTTCAAAATTTACTATTTCTCTCTTTGTCTCGTCTCTTGTCTCTGCTCTTTGCATCAACAATGTCCCAGGCAGAGACCGAACTCGTCGTCCTTCTGCTCAAAGACATCTTTGGCCCGCTGGTCGCGGCAGTTGTCGAGACTTTGCTCAAACACGGCCGCCTGTCCCTTCCTCTTCTCGCCCGCTGCTCTTCTTTCCCTCAGCCCACCGTCCAGCGTGCCCTCGTCCCCCTGATCCAGCACCGCTTCGTCCTCTACTGGGACGCCTCTTCTCCCGCTACCTATCTCGCCGACTCTTCTCGTATCTACGCTGCTTTGGTCCGTTCCGCTCAATTCGTCACCTACGTCGACCGCCGTTTCCCCGACTCTGCTGCTCCACAAGTCGTCAAAAACCTTCTCCTCTACGGCCACATCCGCGCATCTGACTACCTCTCCGCTGCCTCTGACCCTCTTCTCTCCAAACTCGCCTTAACCGCCCTCGTCGAATCAAAGCTACTCACCTGTCTTACGCGCGACGACTTTCACCCGGATCAAGACCGCTATGCTTCCTTACTCGCATCAAAACTTGCTCAAATCCCTCGAAAAGCAACCGTATCCGAAGCAAAACGTATGCAAGCCGCTGAAATCGAAGCAAAATCCGCTTGGTCAGAACTAAAATCCATCGCTGATGACCCTCATTTCGGTTTAATCCTAGCCACTGAAAAATCAAAAAAACGTTCTCGCGACTCGTCGTCGTCGTCGTCGTCGTCATGGTCCGTTAAAGAAGATGCCGTCGTTTCACTCAATCACGAAAAATTAAAAGTTTTATTACGTTCTCAAATCCTCGTCTCTTTTGCAAAATCTCGCATAGGTTCTGTAACTGCTGCCGTATACTCTGCTTTCCTCAATCTTATGGAAAAGTCTCTATTTCGAACAAATCAAAATGGAAATATTGTCATTTCTGCTTTAGAACTTTTAAAGCATTTAGATCCGAAATTAGATTTAGCGTCATGTATTGCTATGCCTAGAAAGTCATCACGGTCACGATCACGGTCACGCTCTTCGAGTAAGAAAAGTCATGCAACCTCAGATTCAAATTCAGACGACGAAGGCGAAGACAAAGAAAGTGAATCGGAATCAGATAGTGAACCACTAAAAAAACGAAAACATTCTTCAAAACATAAATCAATTTCAAAACACAAACACAAACACAAACGCAAACGACGGAAAACTTATTCTTCAGACTCTGCCTCTTCCTCCGCCTCAGACTCTTCCTCCTCAGACTCTTCCTCCGCCTCAGACACTGGAAAAAACTCTCGCTTCGAACATCTAGGAATCCATCTCTCCCTCCTTTCCACATCCTCCCTCCCCTTTCTCCACCGTCTCAGCGACCGCGGTGGCGGTGAATTCACAATCGACTTCCCCCTCCTCCTATGCCACATCCGCGCCCTCGAATACGACCGTCTAATCGCCCGCAAACAAGGCGCAATCGCCTGCCGCCTTCTGCGCATTATTCGTTCCAAAGGCCGCATCGACGAAAAACAAATCGCTCAAATCGCTTTATTACCCGCAAAGGATATCCGCGCTCATCTAACTGCTTTACATGAGATTGGCGCCCTCGACCTTCAAGAAGTTCCAAAAGGTACCGATCGTGCTCCTTCTCGTACCTTCTTTTTATGGTATCATAAACCCACTTCCGCATATGCTCTTTTAACTGAAAATATCCTTCAAACTATTACAAAATGCTATTTACGGATTTTAGATGAACGAAAACGAAGACCGGGCATAATGGCAAAACTTGCTCGTGAAGATGTTCGAACTGATGAAAATGGAATGTTGACTATGGCTGAAAAAGAGGATTTGAAAAGATTACGTTCGGTGGAAGAGAAATTGTTGGCTCAGATTCAAAGATTGGATGCTCTAGTTTTGTTGTTTAGAGATTCTCTTTGATTGTTTAATGTCAATCAAGTTGGTAATGTCTGTTAAGTCCGTTAACGTCTTGATGAGGAAGGTGCTTAAAGAATGAATCAGACTTTAACTTTACAACAGAAACTAACCCACTGAACTCGAATGAAACTTAAAAAGATTGGCCTATGTAAGATACGCTGATTTTGTGATTATTATTAAAGATAACTTTTCGGAGGCCTAGTACGATAGTAAAGAAGAGGAAGAGTTGATAATTTATTTTGGTTTTGTTTTGTATATATAAATTGTGTTTTTTTTTGGGGGGGGATTGAAGAAAAGTTTCGTTTATAGAATATTTGTGTCTGCATTTTTTTTTTAACTAGATGGACTAATTTAATGAATTGTTTTTATTATCCTTTGTTATATCCTATAAATTGATCTTTAAAATTCCATGTTTCATACCAAATTTAAAGCCTTTTTTTTCTAAGAAATCACGAATTAAATCTCGATAACTGCGATAATTGTCGGTAATTCAATCAATTCAGTAATCTCCAACAGTGCGGCAGCAATAGAGACTTTTTTTTCTAATTTAGTTGAAATAGTAGTTTTCTTTTTGTTACGTATATTAAGATATACATAGGTTGGTTCATTTATATTGTCAATTGCTCAATTCGCTTTATTACGTGCAAAAGGATATTCGCGCTTACTTTTTTTCTTTTTTTAATCTTTAATGTATTCATCTAAAGGTATGCCATTTACAAAGTATCTAGTTAATCTCCTATAAACTTTTTTTCCATCACATGTACCACATTCACATACTAATCATTTAACAAAAACAAAGTAAAAGTAAAAGTAAACCAAAATTCAAAATAAAGTCATTAATACAAAGCGCCATGCTTACCGTTCATTATTTGATGGGGTACGTAAACGAATAAGTTTCTTCCCCTTTTTTTCGCACTCATTTAACTGCTTTACATATACAAAGGTTTAAGAGAGGTATGGAAAAGGCAATGGTTAAAAAGTTATACTCTACATTACCTGGGGAAATGCGGCAGAAGTAAAGAGGAAACTAGAGAAAAAGCGACAGACAAATATCAAACTGCAGCGCGACATCAAGAAGCGCTATAACAGCACCGCCAATGAACAGATTGCTTACCAGGAAGTGATGCTCGAGCACAAATTTCAAAGTAGTCCTGTGTTTACAGAAAAGCATGATGCACTCAAGCAGCTACTGACATCTTTGGTGAGAGAAGCCAAGAGAAAGGACCAGAATAATGACTGCAACACTGAAGATGTCATGATGAAATTCATGCTTGCTTATAAGGGCTTTTCAAAGGGTTGTTTAGTTAATGGACAGAGAAGTCGGTGCCATTTTCCAATTCAGATCAAATGCATAAGTCTCAACCGGTGCATAAGATTCCCACTTCAATCGCAGTCACCATGTCCAGTATCACAGTCATTGACGGAGCCAGAGAAGCAACACAAAAGAACAGTTTTCATTAAAGGAACTAAACGCCGTGACTGTTACTAAAATCAAAGAGTGCTGTGCGATCCGAGTCTGAGATTATCTGTGTCTATTGACAGTAATAAGAATAAAATTTGCGCAGAAAGATTGAGTAGTTTCATTTATATTTCTTGTAGTGTTAGATATTCAGGAGCGTTCTTAGGTAAGTTTCGAAATATTCCGTGTTTGTAGATAAAAAGTCACCGAAAGGATAACAGAATAAAAACCGGATATGGAGACTGTTAAACCTTATATCATGATAACAAGCAGAACCTCGATGAACGGCTTAAATATTTAATCATAAAGCAATTGGGTCTCGACAGCAATGACAACACAAAACATCTTCAATTCATAATAACTATATTAACCAAGTACTAATTTGTAGTACACCATACCATAACAGCAAAAACAAAACAGTGATACTCCTCATCTCCTAATAATACACGACTGTTCCCAAGTCATTGAAAAAGGCTCCTTAAAAACATAATATACACTTGTGATAATAACATATGTTATGATATCAAAACACTAACTCCTGCATTCCAATTTGTACCGTTCTGTGATTCGTAAAACTCCCTTCAATACCTAGAAATACTGTACACAACCGATTAAAATGCGCACACGAGGATACCCGTCATGAAAAACAGATAGTTTGATCATCTTACTCAAGAATGATCCCCAATCACCCCGCTTTCAGAAAACCAGTGTACATGTTCTCCATGGAAAGACTTACAGCATTCATGAACCTGCAGTTAGAACGACCCCCCAATCGCTCCTTGTACAGAAACACTGATGCCATAAAGTCTGTAACTAACTTAGTATCACTGAAACTGTAATGCAAAAGAAAAAACTCGCAATATTCCGCTTTCAGAAAAAAAAGGCAATGTTATCATTTACCGTTTTGAAATTCCCGGAAAAAAACACTCGAGACACCGTCACTCACTCAAGGACTCGGAAAAGTTGAAGTGTCACAGGTTGGCACACAGTATAAAAATTGCTTAGGCAAAACAAAGGTATTCACAGAAACAAACCATGCAGAATATCATCAGACTCATGAAATAAAGATATGCTATATGATAAGTTATTAGCACTTGTGTTAGTTAGATCGAGGTATCAACAAACCTAGGGGCATGCCCAAATAGTTCAGGCCAAATCATTAAAATAAAAATACAGTATTCCCGTTGCGCAGAAAAATATAATACACCAATCGATACAAAAACAACAGATTGCAGAGCACTCTTTGGTTTAGTACACAGATCAAAGAAAGCAGCTCCAAATTAGCAGCTGTAATTTGAGGCTCAAGAAAAGCCTCTAAATGCACCGGTTGCGACTTATTCATTGGAGCTGAAGTGGAAAAATCGCGCCGACTTCTCTGCCCAGTAACTAAGCCACCTTCGAAAATCCCTTGTAAGCAGCCACAAATTTTACCATGACATCTTCGACGTTGCAATCATTCTTTTGATTCTTTCTCGTGGCTTCTCTCACCAAAGCTGTCAACAGCTGCTTAAGCGCGTCATGCTTTTCTGTAATCACAGGGCTGCTTTGAGCTTTGTGCTCGAGAATCACTCTCTAGAAAGCAGTCTGTTCATCAGTGTTGTTATAGTAGTTCTCAATGTCATGCTGCAGTTTGATGTTTGTCTGCAGCATTTCCGCCAATTTCCTCTTCACATGATCCATTTGCTCTTTCTCAACAGAAGACTGAACTCTGCCGGTTTCAAAAAGAAAATGAGTTGCGTAAAAATTAGGCACTGTGAATTGAACGACACGAGACAAAAGCATAACTGCAGCAGGAACCACACATTGGGTAATGAAATATGCAAGCCAGCAATAATAGACGATCTACAAGCCTCGCAAGTAAAAATGCGATCCAGGTAACAAGAAATCATGATCCATGTGTGACTCAAAAAGCCCATCAAAGCGATGGTAATATGTGAGTACCATCACCCAGAATACAGAATGACTCTCGACCAGAGACATCAATGAAGAAGGATCATACTTGAAGAAATAATACTCACACATATAAGAGGGAGCTGTATTAAAAATCATCAAGGCTCCCAACATGACAGTAAGGAACACCGAAGCCGCACAGCTGAAAGCGCGACTAACTTGAAACCTTCGGTAGCACAGAACTCTCCCGAATCCGTGATTGAAGAAATAATAAGAAGCTTTGACTTGGAAATAACATGCTAAAAGTCAAAACAGACACGTAAAGCATGAGAAGGATCCACTCATAAATCGCCAAGTTTCCAGATGGGAGCATGCGCAGCTGCATTGTAAACAAGTGCTGAGTTCCTCTGGAACTAAGTATGATCTGAGTACAGCTTAATGTATTACTACGTAGTTAGAGGTCCTTATATAGTAGGGGATGGACTTAAGGACGGCCCTAGAGCTCGGAGTTCGGGAGGCTGGTTAAGGCCCGTTCTCACAATAGGTAATGCTATTGTGGAGGGACGTGGAGGCCGATCACAAGGCGTGACCTAGATGTGAGCCGTTGTGAGCGGCGTATCACGTGACACGTCGCAAGTTAGAGATCCATATTCTGACTGCGCGAACGTTACGACACACTACTAGTTTAAACGCTAAACCCAGATTTAAAAATAAAAATCGCAAGAAAACTCTTAAGAAAGCTAAGCACAATATGTTCAACAAAGCGGGATCGATTATAGAAAGCAGTACCACTGGGGAAGAGAGAGAGAGAGAAAGGGCTCTGGCGGGGGTGAGCCCCACAGAACAGCTATGACGTCAGAAGAACAGTGTATGGATAACTTATTGAATCATTCATACAATTCTGTTAAAATTATTTATTGATGTTATTCCATAAATACTAGTATTAAATATTTATTTTGCAAATATATATTTACGGGAAGGTTCACTAAAAAGCCAACAGCCAAACAACACCACACTGACTCACTATTTCAAATAATGAGACTAGTTCAATCTTTTATCAGTTCTGAAGAATTCCAGTTTCATAGATGCCTATTATTAAATACAGTATTAATCTTTGTGTTCCATCGAAGCAGTTTTTTGGTTCCGTCATCTTGAGGACTTGCAACATGGTATTTCTTTCATAATGGCGCTGCTTCAACTCAAGTATAATCTGTCACTGACAAAATCTTCACGTTGATAAAGACTGATTTTTTTTGCAAGCATTTAGTATGATAGAACTGTGCAAATTGAAGCTTCTTCGCTGCGATTTGACAACTGGCGGTGACTTTTTGTTTTAGACTGTAATATGGAATTCTCAGTTTGCAACATGTGCATTTCATCATATTTCGTGCTTTCATCATTTTTCGTTTTGAACAGTGTGCTGCGGCCTGCGACGTTGTGGGGCCATGCAAATCTACACTGGCACACAAAGTCTCTCTGCTTTGAATCGATGACAGGCTGCAATGGAATCACAGTTTCTTATTCAAGATGTACAAGATGGTAACGGGCAAACGCTTCCTTTCTATCAACAGCGACGCTCACCATACATGATGGTAAATGGTTCTGTGATTTTGATATTTCTGATCATGTTTCAAACCTTTATCATAGCATTCCAATCATTGACGTGAAACTTCACCAGCTGCCATGCTTGCTGGATTCCACCTGATACGGAGTTTCAAGCCATCAATGCTTTCCGTAATTCACAAAGTGTGCAAACAGTCCATGAAGTATTCATCGATGGTAGATTCAAGATGATGTATGGCCACAGAGCCAATTAGCGACATCTCTAGTGAGCTTCGAGCTAGCACGAGCCAGTTGATTATATCTATCTTGGACATTTTTGAAGAGGAATTTTGATTTCATAGCCGCTTGGTATCAAATCGCAGCATGAAGCTTTTCATTCCACCATTATGTATTAGTAACACAGCTTCACCATGTTTGAATTATAAAGCATGGTTTTCTTTCTGAAATTCACTGTATTCTCTGTCATTGCCTAACATCTCAATTCATAATCATAAAACTTGCTCTGCCTGTTTTATTCTTTAATAGCTTTCCAAGTAGATTATATTTTTGCCTGATTATATGTCGGATATTGAACATATATTGCATCAATATATAAAGCACAGTGAGCATTATGAAACTATTCAAAAATGGTGGAACTAGCCGGCTTTTAAACCATTCTATTTTTTCAGAAAAAATTTGAGTGATAAATTTGTGTCAGAACTTAGAAAACCAAGTTGATTACCAGAGTTTCCCTGCTGTTTCCTATTTAGGAAACTCTTTTGTTTTCTTCTATGTCTGAGCAAACATTAGCTGTAGTTTTAGTGATCTGGCAGCTCTTTTGGATGATCAGTTAAATTTAAGTACAAACGACTTGCTTAATGAAAAAGGGAAAAATCATTTGATTTTATAGCATCATTGTACATTGGAAAGTATCTGAGAAATTGTTAATTCTCTTGCATCTATAACAATGTTAGCGAGTACAATGTCTTGAACATAGATAATCTCTTAAGCATAGTACTTTTAAATGCAAATAGTCTTAATTCATATCTATCGTACACCATATACACAAATGCATCCCCTACACATCAGATCATAAAACACCCATTAGATTATTTCCATCTGCGCCCGTACGGTTTCAACATCAGTATCCACCGCCTCCTTAACAAACTCCAAAACCCGCATCAATGCACCTACCTGCTCCAACATCTGTCCAATACTAGCACCCACATACACCGGTCTTTCCAGCTTCTTTGCACACAGCGTCGCTAACCTGGTCGCAAACTCTGCTGATTCAATCGTCGAGCTATCGCGGCCTCCTAATAGTGTTGTGCTTAGTGGTTTCGACTGTGTTGACTGTAATGCGTAGACTAAGGCTGCTAATTGCATTGTAGTATCGGAAGTGGTGACGTTGAGGAAAATCGGTGATTTGGCGGGGGGACCGGGGAATATAGTTAAATGCACAAACAGCGAGTACGGGGCAATATCGATTCGGCAAGTCAGCGGTTCCAGCGGGTCCAGCGGCTGTGGCTGTGACTGGATTTGTGTTTCGACTGATGCCATTTTAAGATAATTAACTCTGATAAGAGTTAAGGACGAATAGCGTGCGCGGAATGTGTAACTGTTGGTTGGGTTGCCCGGTGAGATGGAGAGTTATGAGCTGAATTCGCGCCGCATCTCATCGCTACTTCACCACTACAACATGCCTGGTTCAGGTGAATATTTTCCTTTCTATCCGTGCATTTCTGTCAGTTTATAATATTAACTTATAATAGTGGATAATACAACTGTTGACTCACGCGACGTTTCAGACATTGATGTTGACGTTGACGTGGATGGCGACGTGGATGGCGACGTGGATGGCGACGCGGATGGCGACGTCGACGGCCGCAGTTCTCATAGTAACGACGACGACAGGAGTAAACGAAAAGCATCGACGAGTGTAGATTCGGACGACGAACCACTTGCAAAACGCGCAAAATTTGTGGATGCAGTAGAAAATACGAGTGAAACAAAGGACGTTAAAGTAGAGGAGGAAGAAGAAGAAGAGGAGGAAGAGGAAGAAGATGAAAACAACGAAGAAAAGGCCGAGGAAGATGCTGCTGCTGCGCGGTACACATCAAACTCATTTGTTTATGACGGTATATTGTACGAGAACAAAGTACGAACAGCGGTTATAGAAGAACGCGATGGAGTTATTGAATTTCGCGTCGTTAACAACGACAACTCTCGTGAAAATTTAATGATCCTGACTGGACTCAAAAACATCTTTCAAAAACAACTACCTAAAATGCCTAGAGAGTATATTGCACGACTAGTTTACGATAGAAGCCACCTGTCAATGGCAATTGTCAAAAAGCCTTTGACGGTCGTGGGCGGGATTACCTATCGTCCGTTCGCGTCACGAAAATTTGCAGAGATTGTTTTTTGTGCGATTGCGAGTTCTGAGCAGGTTAAAGGATATGGTGCGCATTTAATGAATCATTTGAAGGATTATGTGAAGGCTACATCGCCTATAATGTACTTTCTCACATACGCTGATAACTACGCGATTGGATACTTCAAGAAGCAGGGATTTACAAAGGAAATCTCGCTAGAAAGATCA